>JAQIUQ010001424.1:0-257500 GCA_030378365.1 Hybognathus amarus | reverse complement strand
ATGAACAGGAGCAAGAGAAGAGCATAGCCGTGAACCCCCCAAGGACTGGAAGAACTCAGAAGCAGCCGAAACTGTCAGCGGATTCCCTCATTATCAGCAGGAAGTAATTCAAAAGCTGTCAAAGGCTGAAAATGTAACCTTACAATTGGAAATATAATGAACATTTCGGCTCTCTACAGACTGTATTCCTATTTTTGGCCATTATAATCACATACTAAGAAACGTACTCGGTTACCTAATCAATGTAATCTCGGTTCTCTCTAGAAAGGGAACGACTATTGCATACGTTGCTTTCGCTACAGGTAAAATCATCTTTTCTTGAGATATAAAGCTATAAAAATGATCCTTTTTTGCCAGAATGGGTGTGGCTTAGCGTATAAAAAGGAGGTTTGGCGACTGCTTCCTTGATTTTCATCTCTTCAGCGAAGCTCTATGCATCGCTGGATCAGCGACCAGCAAGCAGAGGGAAGCGCCTGAAGAGGCCGGTCTTCTTCGCTGCATTCAGCCTTCTGTGCCTGCTATGCTATATATATATATATATATATATATATATATTATAAAAATGCCTTGCACTTCCTGTGGCTCATGTAGAGTCCGGTCAGCACCGGAGACCGCCAAGTGATCTGCGCTCTCTGCCTGGGTCAGTGTTTCAAAATGTGAGTTTCATTACAAAACAATTTGTCAAAAGCATGTAAGAATGAATACCTTTCGATTACACCTACACTGTGTAACTTTTTTAGTTTATTCTTAGCTAAAAACACTTTGTTCTTTCAAAAATATATGTGCTCATTAATAAGATGGATGTACCAAATATTCTTAATTTTCAAATATTCGATATGTAATTATTATTCGAAAGAATTAATATTATTCGAATTTTGAATATGTTGCTTTGCTGGCCGTAAATGCAGTGATATATATCCTAAGAACTAACTCGCAGTTACAATTAAATGCACTGGATGGTGCTGTGCGAGTGTGTTAACAAGTTGTCTGTATTTGATCACATAATGTTGTCGTATGCCTTGCGAAGTTTGGAATTAACGTTACTTGAAAAGGCTCTTACTAAACGGAATTACTTTTGATCAAATTAATTAATTAATCTGAGTTATGATATCATCACCATGAGAAATCACATGACATCCAAACAGTCGAGATGAGGAAAGACAGATGTTCATCACTGCATCACAACATGCAGGTAAGCGCAGCTGAACCCGCGTGATCAAAGATGTTAACTTATCTAATAGCAAAATGATTTTGAGACACACTTATTTTAAGTTTCGTTGGGGAGACCGGTTTAAGAACAGAAAATGCAAAGTGCTGTTAGAAACACCGTTCTCTTTGTGTCTCTGAAACGTCTGTCAGCAGCGTCTTTTCTCACTCAAGCATAAAGTGCTGGCGACGCCCCTGCATGTAACGTTAGATATTATTGTTTTTCTCAACATAAACGTGAAACAATATAAAGACGATAATCAATCATTTGCTGACTCGTGTGTATATGTGTACGTTCTGTACGATATCTGATCGCAATCTGCTTTCATTAGGGGTTTTTATTTCGCTCAGCGCTGCTTTGAGCATGCTTTTAATAATGCTTTTATATATATATATATATATATTTTGTTTACACATAGGCCTACTGTTTAATGTTTTCAACTAAAAGAAAACTTTAATTACTATTGTAAGCTTGTTGTGTATTGCCTAATTGTAAGCTTGTCCAGAAATGGTGACAAAAACATAAAAAAATAAATAAAATAATTAATTAAAAATAATGTCTTTTTCAGTTAAACATAATTTAAATAAGGAATATTCGAATATCGATTTTTATAAGCCCGAATATTCGAATGCAATATTTTGAAAAATGCCCATCCCTACTCATTAATGTATATTTACTTCGTTCAAGTAATAAACTATTCTCGTGAGTGTATAATATCCCATTGAAAATACATACGGGTAAGGGGTTCTAATGTCGGTCGCCATGTTGCCCCTCCATCTTGAAAGATACATTAGCCAAAGAGGGACATACCCATTAATTCAAGCTTCGCCTTTCGCGTTTACGCTTCAATTAACAACCATGGACGAGGTCGAACTGGAAGCCATGTTAATCTTAGGCTGAATCCCGAATTCACCCCTTGGCCCAACCCCTTTGTTTTCAGAGTGTACCCCTTGGCCCTTGAAAACGGAGTTATAAGGGCCAAGGGGTTGAAATGTACCACTACGAAATGGAACAACCCTTCAAGAACCCGATACGTCAGTCATGTCGGCGAAGGCTCTGCCGTTACAGAGTTTTTACAGGATTTCTCCACGGACAACAACTAACAATCAGAGCAGCTGCTCTTAACTTTGAATAAACATTGATGATTATAACATCCCTTCCTTCGAAATGTATGTCTTTTACTGATCAGAAAGTTAATTTATTATAGCATTTTCTAATTTGAAATGGCTATAGTGTTATTATAAGAGTAAGTAAAGTGCGTGGTGGAATCATCTGGTCGCTAAATTTAAATGTTTAACCGTTTGCGGATGCACTCTCGCCGGTGATTTCCGATGCATTCCGTGAACTTTCTCTGTAGCCCTCCATTTGGAGTGTGCTTTCTGAAAAATCTCCATTTCGAGGGCTATGTGGCCCTACCCCTCAATCTCAACAAGAATCGGGACACCCTACCCCTGAGACGTTGAACACGCAAAACGGAGGGGTAATTGCTAAGGGGTAGGGCCAAGGGGTGAATTGGGATTGAGCCTTAGACTACATTGGCCACCGTAGGAGTTAAAATGAAATCGGTATTAAGAGCAGATGGGTAGACAGTGTAGCTTTAATGTTTATTTACTTGGAAATGTACATTTGACAATAAAGCACTGAGATTGAGTTGAGGTGCGGATGAAATGTGTCTATTTATAAAAAAAATAATTTCTATATTTTTATGCAGGAAGTGGAAAATGGCCAATTATTTAATAAGCCAATAATAATTTGAGTACTGAGAAAAGCCAATACTTTTCTCAAGTACTCAAATCAATTTACCTAGAAGGGGGAATCTCCTCAACAACCACCAATGTCCATCATCACCTGGATGATGCCACGGAAAGCCATAGTGCGCCAGAATGCCCATCACACTGGCTTACTGGCGAGAGGAGATGAAGCGATGAAGCCAATCAGGTGCGGAGATGATTAGGAGGCCATGAAGGATGAGGGGCTGATGGGCAAATTTGGCCAGGATGCCAGGGCTACACCCCTGGATGGACGAATGAGTGAGATTTTTAATGACCACAGAGAGTCAGGACCTTGGTTTGACGTCTCATCTGGAGGATGATGCTTTTGTGACAGTATAGTGTCCCCATCACTATACTCGGGTGTGCCAGGACCAGCACAGACCACAGGGTGACCACCACTGCTGACCTCACTAACACCCTCTTCCAATAGGTACCCTAGTTTTCCCCAGGAGGTTTCACATTCAGGTACTAGTCATTAAGTATTCTCAATTCTCTTACCTGCAATGATACTGGCCATTCTGAATAACACAGATGCCACCATTGAGACAGGGCAAAGTGCCACACACCTCCGCCTGCTCCGAGCATTCCGGGTCTGCACAAATGCATGTGGAATTCTGTATAAAAGAAACAAAACACCCCAAGGAGGGTTGGTTACTTGGAACACTGAGGTGAGCTTGAATACCATTATATTTGCATTGACCTGCGCTTTTCACCAAACAAAACAGACGTAACTGGCTATATACTGTTACCAGCCGCAAACAATGTAACTGGCTAAATACTGTAACCCAGCCACAAGCAATGTAACTGAGTATATACTGGTAACCCAGTTGCAAACAATGTAACTGAGCATACTGTAACCCAGCCACAAAGAATGTAACAGACCATATGATGTAACCCAGCTGCAAACAATGTAACTGGCTATATACTGTAACCCAGCCGCAAACAATGTAACTGGCTATAAAATACAGCAGCAAACAAGAATAGTGCATTTGTTAGTTGTTTTGAGAACCTATTTAAACATCTCAGCAGTTCAAGTGTGTCTCAGCAGTTCTCTCTTACATCTTATTGCAATTGAATGGTTGAAATACACACAGAATTATGTCAAAATGCCCACATGGTGTGGAGTAATCATGTTCACAGTCAGTTATGTCTCAAGTGAAATTAACATCAGATGTAAACCAGATGTGTATCAGTATATTGGATCCATGCATTCGCTTTTAAAGTGACAGCAGCCTAATAAACCTAATTTGACCTGTCTGTGTCAAATCAAACGATACTTAAACTAACCTATTGCTCTTGACTGAATAACTTTTTAGCTTAAATAAGAAAATAATTATATTTAATTCATACAGTGAAGCCTATGCAGTATTTTATTTTTTTTACATTTGATTATTCCATTTCTGGTCTATTTCTAAATTACATGTTAAATAAACCTATTGTACCCCAAAAACTTAGTTTAATTCACATTTTTGTTATCAAACACAAAATTCAATTCAATTCAATAATAATAAAAAAAAACTATATCTTTTTCATATTGTGAAATAGGATTTTGGTCATTTCACCTACCCCAGTTAATTGGTAATTTAATTAGTTTTATGCACAGCTTGGCCTTGATGTAACTGTTAGACATACAATAAAAGTAATAAAAAAATATCTGATGTTATCTTTGTAAAATAAATCATTCAATTTCATATGGATGGATAAAACAAACCGAATGGAGAAGTACTGTACAGTGAGATAAAAAAGTAACAGGCCATTAAATGAATGTGCATCACTTCCAACTTCCAGTTACAAAAACTGCTAACTCTAGCCTTGCATGTTAGTCTTTAAAGGGGGATGACTGCTTTTTTTCTTGCATGATTGTATTTATGGGGTGCAATATAACATGTATTTGTGGTTTTTCTTTTTTTAAAAGTCTTATTTTTCATAAACTTCCCCTTTATTGTCAGTCGCGCTCTCCTCTGTCCCCTGAATAAGCGGTTCACTTCCTGATTTTATGAAAACACTCCCTCAGAAACGGGCGGTGAGCTCAGATTGGTTAGTTTGGCCGGATGTGTTGTGATTGGCTAAACTGTCACGCACGTTGTCCGGAAGATTAACGCCCATTACCTTTACGGGCATGTCATGAGCTCCGGTCCAGATGTAAATATGTGTCGAACTGCAGTATCAGTTTCAGGCAGAATCAGACACGAGAAAGCCGCGATGAAGAGAGTCAAGCAGAACCTCACCACACACGGCTCTTATTAAACGTTTCTGAATGATTTGCTACCTCTTTTTAACTTTATACACGTTTGTTTTACACAATAGCATCTGACTGGCAACAATAGCAACTGACTGGGCTACTAATGTTATACTCAAACAGCGTTGGCATGTTTACGTTCTGATCAAATCAAAAGTCACGTCATAAAGCATATATACATATACGTTTGTCGTAGACACAAAATAGCATAGTCTAACTAGTAGTGGCTATAAAGGCGCTGGCATTTGAAAAAAATAAAGCACAAGGCTACGTCTTGAATTATACATGCAAATACATTTAAAATGATGAAGTCTTAGCCTACTTACAGATTGTGGCCCAACACTGCTGCCTCTTGTTTTAAAGTCGGAACTGCTTCATGTTTTAGTAACAGTTTCTTGTTGAATCCGGTGTTGAACTCGCTAGATTACGATCGTCATTTTCAGGAACATAATCAAACATAAATTGTATCCATTGTTGAGGAAGAATAGCGTCCATGGGAAGCCCGAACACAGAAGACCTGACAGCTGCGTGAACAACACACTCGATGAGTCGACGTGCCTCAGAAATATGCGCATTGCGCATGCCATTTTCTGCATATTCTGAGGGAGTGGTTGATGCAAATGTGTGGGTTAGTGACGTACCATAACCCAGCTGTAGTCCCAAACAAGTCGATTTCTGTAAGCAATTAAACTTCCTGATTTTTAAAAGACGATATCTCTGCTTACACTGAACTTTCAGCACTGCAACTTTGCAGACACTGTTCATGCACCAACAGCAACATTACACACTATTTAAAATGAAAAAAAGTGAAATCGCAGTCAACCCCCCCTTTAAGAATGTTCATAACTTTTAAAGTCAATTACAAGTTCTGTCCATAGCTTTTAAAATCAATCACATAAAAATGTAGATCAGTCTAAATTGATATTAGAAAGTAAAACTGATTAACCTTAATAACTACAGGTAGTTAACACAACTCAGCAGTTGGTTAAGACACAGCCTTAGTCTAATGGCTTTGTTTATGCAACTGTGGTGTTTTAAAAACCTGTTGAGGATATTATCCTGTCCTAAGATTACTGATGTTATTGCTTCCTGGTTTGAGACCACCTTTATTTGAGAGGAAACGTGCAGAACGGAGCCAGATTGGACACCCGCTCTGGCACCAGCACAGGCACCCTGTTGGTAACCTTGGACTGCCTACAGGACAAACAAAACTAGTGACTTAGAACATTTTTTTTTTTTGGAGCTCATCATGCCAAACCTGGGAAATAACTAGCAAAGGAGCATCTGGAACTTAATAAGCAGTACATCAACATTATTTCTGACTCATTCAAAGAGGAGTAATAGAAGCTGAGAACAATCCCAGATGAAAGTAATACGGAGACTCCCACTGGCATAAGCATTGAGCAGTTCTGGAGCGGCGTGAAGGATTATTTCATTTTCATACAGATGAGCTCTCTTAAGAGGATGTCTCAGACAGACCAAATCAATGTCAAACAAAATCAATTTAATGTGTCTAGAGTGTGTGTATGTGTGTTAAAAGAGAGGTTAAATTCTATCTTTACTGTCCATGCTCTCAAATGACTAAGGTACCTCATGAGAATCGAGCAATGGACAGGTCCATGTGCTGAATTTCGCTACTAAGTAAATGAAGGTCACACAAGACAATTCAGTCTGCCACTGGCCCACTTTCTTCTAAATTCATCTCTTCATTACAAGTAATGGATCATGAACATCAGACTGTAACAATCTGGGGAAACATTTCTAAGCGAAACATGGCACAACGTCCCATAATTCCATTTATTATACTGGATATGCAACAACTTGCTCCAGTCCAATAAAAATTACATGTGCCATGCCCATTCTGTTATCAAAACAGATTATTAATGGTTATTGTAACCTTCAACGTGACACAGGCTGATCCGCTTCAGGTGTGTCACAGAAATTTGCATGTGGCATTTCAAATTAATCACATTCTCTCAGGGCAAAAAAAAAGAGAAAAACAGCATTAGGTGCAATGTAGTAAAAAGAAAAGACCTCACAAGTTTGTCCATAGTGCAGGCTTCGATCCAGTTGACATCCGTTAGACTTGCAGAAGCTGTGAACCTCAGTGGTGGTCTCACAGTTGAGGCCAGTGAAACCCCAGGCATGTGCAAACATATCCATTTGCAGTCTCCTCACAGCCACCGTATTCCAGCACAGGGTTTAAATCGACAGAGGAGCCTCTTTTCGAATCACAGTAAGTACCTGCAATGCAAGAATTTGTAGAGAATGAATGGATATTAAATGATCATCGTTAAAATGAATGAAAACACATGCTTCTGTCAAGACTATTAATGCATTACAAATTTGATGATTAAATCTTTCATTTTGTGACTGCATTTTTTTTCTTCAAAAATTAGGATAAAATTTAGAACCAATTTAAATTTACATACATCCAAAACTACAGACTCCATGCAATGATTCAAGCTATAATGTTAAATAATTAATTGGTAGCACTTTATTTTACAGTCCTGTTCCCCATGTACACACTATGTACTTATTTTAGTAATTACAATAACTGGGTAATTACTAAATACTATCCCTGGCCTAAACATAACCTTAACCCATAGTTACCTTATATTACCCAATACTATCTTAGGCAAGTAAACACACTTTAAAATAAGGTGAAACCAATTATTTAATATTATTTAAAATATATGAGAAATACAAAAAAATTAAAAACAAGTTGAATGTTTATAAAATGAATGTTTATTTACCAAGCAGTTCTTCCAAGTATTTTCATTTTTGTAATAGTTATATCCAGGCCAGCCATACAAAATGATCAAACCTGATCAAGCATTGTTACATTGATGAATAGCAAAAGCTCACTTGTTGGAAAACATTTAAATGTAATAAGTGTAAATACAAAAATTATACCAAACATTTTTTTGTGTTTGATTTATGTAGTTTGACTTGAAATTTTCCTTTATGATGTTCATCTTAACACCGGGTTTGTGCCAATGATTAAAACGTATTATGATTAAATCAATGAATCCTATTACAACTGTAATGGGATTTGCAATAACACATTCCCTCTCTGGATCGATTAAATGAATAAAACATTCAGCACTTATTTTCTTAAAGTATGTTCTTCTGTTTACCAGTGCATATTAAAATAAATTTAAAGAATAATGGTGCATTCTATAGCTTGTTTTCACGTGACGTCATGCCATTGCGTTGCCATGGCGCGAAACGCAGATGGAGGGCAGGAAGTGAATTTCTATATTAGGAAGCACTATAACACACTCAAATGCCTATGTTTTGCGTCGTTTATGGTTGCTCAAATCGATCAAACCACAAGAAGTTTTTATTGTGTGCCAAAAGTTGTTGTTCATAAAGGGGGAAAATACAAGAAATTGACAGAAAAACACCGGTAAAAAATGCCCTGTAAACCTAACTTACGTCTGCGGTCGAGAGGAGCCGAATGGGAAAATGCTGTGTGTTTGTACAGTGTGCAGTGATCCCTTCATCAAATGTGAGTTAATACATTATTTATGTGGCTTATAATTACATTATTCAGGTGTTTAAATACACTTATGGGGCTGTTTGTGTAATGTACCAGTTTCCGAACTTTGTAAAGTCAAAGTATGTCTGTAAGACGAGTTCAGTTGCTGATATCTACAGCCTCGATGGCAGGCAAATCTCTACAATTCAGTTGAAAATCAGTCCTCTTCATAACTTTAAGGATCACGTCCAACATATGTTTTGATTTTCTGTTTATATATTTCTCTTGTAATAGCGTCTAAGAAGTGAGTACAGTACGGATTTTCCTCCATCTCGTCCATTGCGCTCTTCACTCCTTGCCCTCCATCTGCAGTCCGCGCGTAAACACAATCGCGTGACTGCAAACCACCTATTATTTATCCGTCTCGGAGATCCGAAGTCGGACGACATACGTTACCTAGTGACATGCCCCCCTTCCTCGGATTTCATTTTTTCCTCCAAATGGGACACGCAAAACATAATAGAACCGATTAAAGTGTGGACAAGTGACGTCAAATCCGAGGTCTGAAGTCGGTTCGGTTGGCTATAATAGAACGCACCATAACTACTGTGGAAAAAATCATGTTCAAATTTTAATCAAATACACTTGGATTTAAGGACAGCTGATCTTCAGCTCCAAATCATGTTCATAATAATAATTGTACGTTTTTGACTGCTTAGTGAGAACAAATGTTCAAACTTTACAACTGTAAAATGACAGCGGACAATTGCTCCAGCATATCAACAGTACTAAAAGTTCTCAGTGTGGCATCCCATGGTTCATTTCACTCTCCCACTTTTCTGGATGCTTCACTAATGAGAAGGTTCAAGGGCCCCAAATTATGCCCCATCGTCCATAAAACAAGCAACCTGATCATACTGGCTGAAGGTTTTAGACCAGAGAACATCTAGGCTGCATGTTCCTCTAAGGTAACTCGTGGATTGGGACATCAGTCTGATTTCTGCTCCTCGCAGGTTAAATTTAGACTTGACTATGCAGCACTGTAGGTTCAAGGTGAACATGATTTGATTTTATTCCCTAGTGGTTCTCTGTTTGCTTTTGCTTCCTCCCCCCTCCCCACTCCATGTTCCTCAGCAGGAACTAACTCATTTATCTTCCTTGTTACTGCATTTTCCTTTTGTCGTCAGTTTTTTTTTTAAAAGCATATTCCAGTGTGTTAAGCTCATGGGATGATACAAAGGTCATCATTTCCAGAGGCACCCAACTGCTTTCGAGGACACACCACTGGGCGTCAGCCTAAGTGTACGTCTCTCTGCAGTGTTTCTCTGGGATCCATGATGGGAAATTGAAATGAAAAGCTCTTGACAAAAAGCTTAATATATTCTTTTATTTTTACAAGAACTACAGTACCTTCTGATTGGCAACCATCCCTTGCAGGAGGTCTTTGAAATAGTAATGCTATTGAAACATGATTCAATGTTTGATGAACAGGTTGATGACTTCATGAAGGTTGTTGAAAATCATAAAAGTAGTGATAGGAAACAGATAGTGCCACCCTGCTGTGCACTACCTTGAGATATAAGCCCATCTAAATCAAAAGCCAACCTTGCTATTAAAATCACTCAGAAACTAGACAATTACAGGATTTGAACTTCCACAAAAACCAAGGGGCAGGTGAATAGCAAAATTAATAGTGTACCCAATAGGGCATATCCTATTAATTTCATAACATGCGGATACAAAAACCGCTGGCAGACTGAATAAGGTACAGGAGAGTGGAATCAAAAGAAAATCTCATTTGAAGTGTCCCACGAGTGGGTCTCATTATTATGTGTGTGTAGGCTTTGGTCCGTAAGGGCAGTCGGGAACCGGGCCAGCCGTTAACTTCACTATGATTAATGGGGTGACAGCTTGGGCAAAGCCAGAGAGCTGCTGGCCCCACAGGGTGCCCGAACATAGCAGAACTGGAGACCAGTTACTTGCAATGAGAGACTGTGCTGATCACAGTGCAACAGTTATTATGGTTATCTGCCATCAAATTGAGGTGAATCATTAGTAGTATATGGCTGCGATTTAGGCAAATGAGACGCAGGGATTTGATACTCGAAACCATGCTCGTGGAACAAGATTTTTTGAAAACTTCTAGAAGAATTAATCTCCAACAGTCAGCTTTACACAAAAGCAAACATGGAGCTTCTTGTAAAGTTGTCACATCTCACTGCAGTGCTAGGATTCTTAAAAGTGGGGTGTGTGATTTGCTTTTTTGACCATTTTTCAAAATCACTTGAAATCCTATTCCTAACCCACTTACAGCCCCTGAGTTAGAAGCACTGAAAAAGAAAATGAAAGGTCCCGTATTATGCCCCTTTTTCACAAGATGTAAAATAAGTCTCTGATGTCCCCAGAATGTGTATGGGAAGTTTCAGCTCAAAAATACACAACAGATCATTTTTTACAGCATGTTTAAATTGTCATTTTTTGGGCTCAGAAAAACACGCTGTTTAAGTGTGTGCCCTTTAAATGCAAATAAGCTGCTGCTGCCGGCACAGGAGGCGGAGCTTCATGAGCTCACGCTCAGTCTCTCAGGACAATTTCATCTCACGGAATAATGATAATATCAGAAACTCTCAGTAACGGTGTTCATTTCGAGTTCGGACAATAATGCCTACAGAGCCAGAGTGCTGTATAGAGATGGAACAGGTATAGTTTAGTAGTTTAATTACAGTTATTATAACTTATTTGTCATCTACGTGTATGTATCCAGCCTACAGAGTCTGCCATTTTGGACCAGGTCCGAATGATGATCAAACATATACTAATGAGTTTAATAAAGTTTATTGTACATCACACAAAAGATGAAGCGATGGCACTTACAGCCACCGAGTTAAGAAAAGAAAATTGAGCAATTGAATCATCTGTGGACCAGGCAGGACTAGAAAAACTCCAGCCAATCATTTCCAAGACCACCTTGAATCATTGGACAGAAAATGGGTCAATTAAACGGTTGTGCAATACCCCCATCCCCCTCACACGTGTCTCCCCTTCTTGCACATACTCAAAGATCATGACCAAGTCACAGTAATTACAAGTCACCCCAGTACAGAGAGAGTAAGAGAGTTTTGCAGCGTCCATGTTGAATGGGTGGAGTTAGGGCCAGCGTTGGAGGAAAGAAGGTTATGAGTTGTGTATTTTCAAAAACTGCTGGCCATTTTGGAAATCCCATACCTTTAAGCCATATAAAACAACATTTATACAGTAGTTTGGGGTCAGTATTTTAATAAAATGTATACTTTTATTCAAAGGGGGCATTACATTTATCGGTAACACTTTACAAGAAGGTTTAATTTGTTAACATTGGTGAACTAACAACAAGCAATACATTTGTTACCAGTATTAATGAATCTTCATTAATGTTAGTTAATGAAAATCCAGCTGTTCATTGTTTGATCATGTAAGATCACAGTGCCTTAACTGATGTTGACAAAATACACCTTTTGAGTTTAATAATGTATTAGTAAATGTTGAAACTAACATTAAGATTGGTAAATGCTGTCAGAAGCGCAGTTCATTCTTAGTTCAAGTTAACTAAAGCAATGAAACTTTTTCTGTAAAAGCGTTACCAAAATAAATGCTGTTCTTTTGAACATTTTATTCATCAAAGAAAAAAGAACATACCACGGTTTCCAAAAACATACTAAGCAACACAATGGTTTTAAACCTTGATAATAAAAAAGTTAAACTTCAGATCAGACTTTTTGATTAGAATTTGGAATGATACATGTGACACTGACTAAAGACTGGAGTGACAATGCTAAAAGTTAGTTGTTAGTTGATATTTAAGTAAGTATATATATATGTGTGTGTGTGTATATATATATATATATATGTGTGTGTGTGTGTGTATATATATATAACAAAAATGCAGCCTTGTCTGAGACCCTTGAAAAATCGAAGAGTTTTCATAATGCAGATTGCAATGTGTTCCTTGCCAATTTACTCTGAATGGTTAATCTCAAGTAAAAAATCATCATAGATTGGTTATGGTCCTAAATCTGTGTCAGACAAACCAACACTTTTCTTCCACATTAAAGCTGTAGGCATGACATTAGAGGCTGCTATCTGCTTGAACAAACGAGCCACTACACAAAAGTCAATTAATCAACAAGCAAAGGCCACCTGGACCTCAGACTGGAGTCTTTATCATGATGTTATTATCAGGAACACCCAAGGGACCATGAAACTTTTGTTACACATTGCGAGTGAGATGCTACATTAGCCCAGCAATGGTTTTACAGAAACAAATGAGACTCATTACTTCCAGACGCCTGTCATGGTACTTGCCTTATGAGACAGATTGGAAAGGACACAGGAGCATACATTTTTATTTCTATTGCTTTTGCTACAGGAAAGGCCCCATTCATGAGTTTTATCAACCTAAGCATATCACTCAAATGAAGCCACAGCTAAAGCCTTTATTAAATAATTAGTCATTTATGTGCCAAGAATCTTCTGAAGACTTTCTTATATGAAGACTTCAATTGTTACATTTTCAAATCCGACTTCTTCACTTAGGAAAGACAGCTTAGAGCGAGATAAGATAGAAAAAAAGCTTCACTCAGATTTGAGTTTGCATAATTGTGCTGCCATTGTAATGGCACCCAAAATGACCCATGATTAACCACATGCAAAACATAATGAGTCAAATGAAGCCAAACAGTAAAAAATTAAACCTGAATTACTGGACCTCAGAAGAAATATCAATCTATTGTGAAGTGCATAATTCACAGAGGCTTTCTAAAATGATTCTGATTTTTAATAAAAAAATTAACATATACTTGCCTGTATATCCTGTAAAACATTCACATCTGTAGGAAGTTGTTGAGACCTGTACACAAGCTCCTTCCTTGCACCCTTTTCTGCAATTCTGATGTCTAATGATTTAGAAACAGTTGACACCTTTGGAGTAAAATTAAACATTAGCTAAATTGAAATCCAATGCATATTATTCAGCACATTATCATTATATTCAGTATATTATTGCATACCAGTATATCAAAATGGCTTGTATAATTAGTGTAAATGATTTCAGAATTTTCTGCATTCAATAATTCTACAATCTACTACACAAATACTACACAAATATTGATTTTACAAAACTTCATATAATGCAATCTGGTTTGAACTTTGCAGAAAAAAAGAAAAATGTAAATATCAACACATATTTAAGGAATACCCACTTCAATGTAGTATTATTTTCCTGGCATTGTTTTAGCCATTCAAGGGAAGTGGGTGGTAAATGCCAAAAAACAAAAAAAAACAAAAAAAAACAAAAAAAACAAAGCCGTGTCATAAAAGTATTCCGTGAAAGATCATGAGCAATGTCTATGAGTCAATAGCTCGATACGATAGAAATTCCTACGATAGCTTTGTGTGAGGAGTAGAGTGAATTTAAGATCATTATTCATGTTATTAGCCCTATCGGCGCATTTATAGCCTTTTCAAATTGCTCAGCGTTGCATTGCATGCACAGGCACGCGCACACGTACGTGATTGGTCATGTGACACAAGACAACCCAATACTGTAGTTTTTTTTGTTTTATTTTGTTTTGTTTGTTTTTTTGTTAAATTGAAATTCAATTTTACAGAGAAAAGGTATTGAACCAACAATATTAAATAACAATTCTCAGAAGCAGATATATACAAATCAAATCATAGACACAAAATAAATACAATCAAGAAGACAAAAAATAATAATAAAAAATAACATTATATAGGCTAGAAAGTTAAGTCCTTGCAAGGGGTAAAGGAGCTAAAGTGCACTTAGCTCATTGAGAAAAACTGCCTACTGTAGAAGCTTTCTCATTTGAAAGGGTGCAAAGTGAAGCAGCAAAACTTAATTAGAGATAAGTTCATTAGAAAAATCAGCACTTGTGTATTTAACAAGTGTTAGCAAGTTCAAAATGATTGTTGACCTGTTAGTGCTGTGAACAATCTTTCTTAAGTACATCAAACTTGATTTGTTTGTATTCAAGGGGTTTACACGTAATAATAAATGACAGTTCACTGTACAATTGATTACAATAATAAAAAATGTCAGTTCACAAAATTGACAAGAGTTCTCTTACGAGATGTTCTCTCGTATTGTGCAAGTTGCTTACACTACGGGTAAAGCCATCTTTTCTCGAGATCTGAAGACCATACAGCCGACCATGTAGCAGGCTGTATAAGCGTGCTCATTGGCTGTCCGATACAACTGCTGCAGCCTATCGTGACCCCGCATGATGTTGCGCACCATCCATGCATCACAGCCCGGCAGAATGGGAGTAGCTATTGTATATAAAAGAGGGGGTCAACAGGCTAAACTCTTCAGCGAAGTCTCCACATCGCTGGATCTTTGAGAAGCTGCCGCCGTTGAAGCAAGCAACCAGCAAGCTTCAGAAGCTTTGTGAGAAGCCGGCCAGTCTTCGCCGACTTCAGCCATCCATGCTCGCTGCTGTGACACACGCATATATATTAATCTGATCCACTCGCCAAACACCGCGCATCCCAGGACTGCAAACCTTCCTGCCAGAGCTCCACGACCTAACTTTCCGAATCATGGAATGCTCCTTTCTCCCCACGAGAGTCCACTCTCATGTCTCCTCGACACTCTCACAGGTTGACGGCGCTTCCGAGAAGGGTATAATTCCATACCCCCAGTGGAAGAATCGGTTGCACGCAACTTTGCCCGCCCTCTGCATGACGTTCAAAGGCTGCCCTCCCGTCTAAAGCCTGCAGGACCACATCAGCCCTTGTTGGTCGTGTTTCCGCTGCGCCGCGGACAAGCCGCCTCCAGTTTTGCACTCAAGTTCTACAGATCCTCCAAGCCGATCTCCTCCGTGAGCTGGATAAGAAAAGCTCGGATCCTGCCTCCATCACAGATTTGCGCAGCGTGACAGACTTCTCCCTTCGCGCTACTAAATCCTCTGTCCAGGCCCTTGGAAGGTGCTTACCGACATGAGGGAATCCGAGCGTGCATGAAGCTCCGCCTCAGCGTCCAGCCTCAGCCTCCGTCTTCGACGGAGGGTATGGCCTCCGTCTTCGCAGCAACGACAGGACGGCCACCCTGAGATCGTGCTCAGCCAGCCATCACTGGCCGCCTCCACCCTTGCTGAGACCCGCGCTAAGATCGCGTTGAAATCCGAGCCTAGCAGTTCAAAGGAGGAGAAAGGCGGTCAAGCTCCACTGCGGCCGGACCACCGTCAAAACTCTCCGCTCTGTCAGTCCCAATAATCTCGACCACTGCAGATGTGTATTTCGCAGCCAACAAGCCGGTGATACAAACCGCTCGCCTGCACACAACTGCCATTGCATGGCGACCCAGAGAAATCTCAAAAAAGAACATAATGTCTGGTTATCTGGCTCACACCGCATGTGTTTTAAGTGTAGAAAATGTGCCCAAGATCTCAATGTTCACCCCTGCACACAAGCACTATCTGGCAAAAGTCACTCAAGTGTTACTGCTAGATCTATAACACGTGCTCACGACCCTGTGCCCACACCTTCTCACTGCCCGCTCTCTTTCACGACCACGCCCCACCGCTTTACAGCTGTAAGTCTTGTGCCTGCTCACGAGGGCTCACACTTATATAAAAGCACTTTAACCCCGGCAATACTCTCACGCCCCGGATCAGAACCCAGAGGCCATTCTGCCCCTCAGCCCTGCATGCAAAAGCATGGGAAGCTATTCCGGGTGCTTCAAAAAGGGTGCTGAGCAGGGCTCTGAACCAGTACCTACTTCTTTGAGTGAGTCAGGCTTTTACAGCCGGTACTTCCTCGAAACTCAAGAAGGATGGAGCCCTCAGGCCAATTTTCGATCTGAGATATTTGAACAAAGCTCTTTTGAGAAGACCGTTCAAAATGTTCACGACCAAGCAGAAAGATCCATACTTTCAGATTCAGAAAATACCCCATCACAGACATGTTGTCCGAGAGGACTAGAACATAGTGGCCCCTTAAGTGTGTGAGGAAGCGCTTCAGCACGCGTTCTCGACCGCCATCATCTCCAGACAGTCTTTAGCACTCTGTACTTGCACGAAGTGAGTGGGTTCCGATCTGGGAACTTTCTTTGGTCTAAGAGGCCCTGAAAGCTTTTCCCTTTGAACCATTAGAATATTGGGCTTAAAATACCTCTCACTCAAGACCATTTTTCTGATAGCTCTGTCACCAGTGGTGGGGGATCTACACGTGCTGTCTATTCGGCCCTGCTGTGTCTCAGAGTTCAGACCAAATGACTCTAAAGCCATTCTCAAACCAAGACATGGTTACGATCCCAAGTCGATTGGCACGACTTTCATCTCCCTATCGGAGATCATAGCACAGGTCATCTCCCTATCGGCTCTGCCAGCATCAGATGGCGAGGACAATGGTAACCTTCTGTGCCCAATCAGGGCACTGAGAATTACATCATGTGCTCCGCCGCCTTCAGGCGTTCTGAGCAGCTCTTTGTTTCATTTGGAGGAAACATAGCCTGTCCAGATGGATAGTGGATGCAATGAAAGAGTTCAGAGTCCAGAGTTCAGCCTGTTGAGCCCCTCTTTCATATATGCTACCCACTCCCATTCTGGCGGGCTGTGACACGTAGAGGGCATGACGTCACGCAGACCTCACCGATAAGCTGCAGCAGTTGCGGCAGGACAGCCAATGACCAAACTTATACAGCCTGCCATGGTCTGCTGTCTGCCGCACTGCGTCGACAATAAATACAAAATAATTTTTTGGCTTAAAATCTCAAGAAAAGATGACTTTACCCGTAGCGAAGCAACTTCGGCAAATTCCGTTCCCTTTCTATAGAGAAACCGAGGTTACATTTGGTTAACCAAATCCATTTTCTTCAATATCAAATTCAGATTTCAGGAATCTTTAGATGGGTACAGGTCATTTATAAATGTAATTCTTTTACTTTACGGGAGACTCAACACAATAGTGTTTGACATCAATTACAACATACAATGACATTCCAAATGTGTGCCATTTTTAATTGAGCTGATGATTAGAAAGCAACCAAAGAGGATGGAACTAGTTGGAATCTTAACTTTTATGGATATTTCTTTGACATTCAAAATCATACTCTGAAGGACATTCTGCCTTTTACGGAAGAAAGAAAATAAAACTATTTTTGAAATCCATCCATCCATCCATCTATCCAGTTCTGAATGGGGCTCATATTATGAACATGATGATGATGAAGAGTATACATAATTATAAATGAAGAGGCTGGGTCGTAAGTATGTTATGTGAGAAAAGGTTAGCCAATCATGGGAAAACTAAATCACATCTGTTTTTGAATAAAGAAACATTGATTTGAATAAGATACCTGACCCATCCTTAATTTTTTCTCACTTCACCATAGATGAATAGATGGCACAAAATCTAAATTTAATCTCAATACATTTGTCGAATGTTCTTCTTAATTTTGCAATTTCATCTCAGTGTCAATACATTTTAGATTTAATCAGTTAAAACTGGTTAAATTCTACAATTTTGTTATCCGGTTCAAACTTCATTGTGCACAAGATTAATTTCACTTCAAAATGTTGCCCCCAGGAGTGTTTGTTGTGTGTGGTGGACCTCAGTCTAATAATTACTATTATTACTGTATTTTATTTATTAATTTATTATTTAGTTTTTTTTCAAATGAACTGAGAAAAAAGAGACCCTTGGGTTGACGGACCTGAGCTATATGTTGTTGCTTTCTATCTATAGGCTCAATATACAGGTGCACATTTCCAGCTTGCACATAGTGGAGTGTGACCTATTAATATATAACTCATTAAAAAAAAGTGTCTCAGTAATAAAATAATTTATTTAAAAAAGTAATTTTGCATTAACAGCTGTCAAAACCATGTCGGTACACTTAACTTATTTAACCAGCTCATTTATTAATTTGAAGTACACACTTATATACACTTATGTGTATACATACCCCTGTATAATATATATATATATATATATAGAGAGAGAGAGAGAGAGAGAGAGAGAGAGAGAGAGAGAGAGAGAGAGAGAGAGCGAGAGAGTGAGAGAGTAGAGAGCGAGAGAGAGAGAGTGTAGAGAGAGAGAGAGCGAGAGAGAGAGCGAGAGAGAGAGCGAGAGAGAGAGCGAGAGAGAGAGAGAGCGAGAGAGCGAAGAGAGCTGAGAGAGAGAGAGCGAGAGCGAGCGAGAGAGCGAGAGAGAGAGAGAGAGAGAGAGAGAGAGAGAGCGAGAGAGAGAGCGAGAGAGAGAGCGAGAGTAGAGAGAGAGAGAGAGAGAGAGAGAGAGAGAGAGAGAGAGAGAGAAGCGAGAGAGAGAGCGAGAGAGAGAAGCGAGAGAGAGAGTGAGCGAGAGAGAGAGAGAGAGAGAGAGCGCGAGTCTGTAGAGAGAGAAGAGAGAGAAGAGAGAGAGAGAGAGCGAGCGAGAGAGAAGAGAGCTGAGAGAGAGAGCCAGAGAGAAGAGCGAGAGCGAGAGAGCGAGAGAGAAGAGAGAGAGAGAGAGAGAGAGAGAGAGAGAGAGAGAGAGAGAGAGAGAGAGAGAGAGAGAGAGAGAGAGAAGCGAGAGAGAGAGAGAGAGAGAGAGAGAGCGAGAAGAGCGAGAGAGCGAGAGAGCGAGAGAGCGAGAGCGAGAGAGCGAGAGAGAGAGAGAGAGAGAGAGAGAGAGAGAGAGAGAGAGAGAAGAGAGAGAGAGAGAGCGAGAGAGAGAGAGAGAGAGAGAGAGAGAGAGAGAGAGAGAGAGAGAGAGAGAGAGAGCGAGAGAGAGAGCGAGAGAGAGAGAGAGCGAGCGAGTCGAGAGAGACATTTGACATTTAAAAATCCCTTTATTAATTCAATTAACATTTGGGATTCTCCCACATAAATATGTATAAAACAATCAAACAACAAACACATGTTTGTTTGTTTGTTTTTAAACAATTTGACGTATGTTTTTTTCATATACACATTAAAAAATGTTTAGATGGAAACTTCATTCCCATCAGGTTCACACAAAAATCTGTTAACACCCCAGAGATGAAAAAAACACTGAACATTATGTGTGAGGCTATAATAAGCATAGTCTACCGTTAACCTTTTTTTACACTTCGTCAATAAAATAGGATCAGTACACCCACTTTCTTCAATTTTGTTTTTTCCAGAGCACCAAATTGCCAACTTCACCATTCCATAAAGAAAATTAAGGATGATTGCTTTCTTTTTGTTTTCTCATTGTGTACTTTGGCCCCATAATGAAAACAATGAAACATTAAAACAAACCATAAAGTTCAGAAATTCGAACCCTTTACCAACTGCATCAAATTTTAGTCAACATTCCATAAACGTGTGAAACACAATTTTTATTTATTAGAAAAGGCAAACCTCCCAACTAAAGGATCCAGTCCGTGCTATGTGTCTGTTTGTGGCTAAACTCCATGTACAATTCACTGATATTTCTATCTCTTCTTCACAGTGTTTTTGTACAGGGTCCTGAGCTACCACTTGGGATAGAAAGAGCCTGACCCTAACACTACAGTCCCATTTGCTTCCTATTTGATCCTTTAGGTCTTTATAGTTCATAGTTTTGACACATGCTGTATATAAAGTTCTTTTATAACCCATTGAACAACCCCATTTCTGGAGTATTCAAACGTAGCAGTTTAACAGGATCTTCCACTTGATCATCTTTTTCATCAAAAAGTCAAATTCCGGAAAGAAAACGGCTCTGGGATCATTGCACAAGTCTCTTTGAAGAAATTCTTTCTATGAGTCTGGAATGCTTCTAGGTCTTCTAGCAGTCATTGCAAGACGCACAGACCTGAAACCTACTTTTTGGGCTAATTCTTCAGCTTCAATCATCCCTTATTCTTCTTTTTTGAGATTTCTAAAACATGGATATTCCAGCAGAACTCAATTTGACCTCACGGTCTCAGAGTTCAGGGATCTCAACAGGGAAAAGAGAATTAAAAACAAACAGAGATTTGTTAAATAGCCACGGGCCTAGTTTTGACCACTCTCTGAAACAAACATCGGTCATAAACCCAACAAATTGATGTAAAAGGGGTTAAGTCCACCAAGAGAAGTTCTCTTTAAGGTCATGGTGAATAGCTGTTTATCTAGGCCCATCCGTCCAGCCTTGCGTAAAGAGCACACGTTAATTCCATCCATCCATGATGCTGGTGATATAGTAGGCGCTGAACAGCCTGCAGTCGGAAAGCTGTCACTCTAGCTCGAATATTCGATCAGTCCCTGTCCCCCCTCTTGAACAGGCAGATAGAGGACAGCAGCTCTCAGCCAATGCTGGCCAGACCAAAAAAGTTAACAAGTCTCTTTTGAATTTCCTGGATTAACGTCACTGGTGGATCCACAACCATCAATTTATGCCAAAGCATTGAAGCAATGAGATTGTTGGCAATCAGTACTCTCCCCCTAAAAGATAGCTGGGGTAGCAACCATTTCCAGCTAGACAACCTCGCACAGACCTTTTCCACTAAACCCTCACAATTTTTCTTCCGATATTCCTCTTGACCAATATATACTCCTAGATATTTCAAACCTAGTGTGCCCCACTGAATATTATTAGGGAGCTTGGGCAAAGTCATATTACAGTTTCCAGTAGAAACATACCACACAGCTTCTGTTTTATCCCAGTTAAGCCTAGCAGATGAAGCTCTTTCATAGGTGTCTAAAACCCTCTTTAAATTTTGTACATCCTCCTGTTGTTGAATAATTACAGTAATATCATCTGCGTATGCAGATAATATAATAGACTCATTTCTTAAACTGCCATTTACAGCTAAACCTTTTAGTTTACGTCTAAGCATGCATAAAAGGGGCTCAAATCGCCAGACTGTACAGTTGGCCAGACATTGGACAACCTTGTCTGATTCCTTTTTGTATATTAACTGGTACACTTAACCCACCTCCTATTTTTATCATGCTCACAGAACCTTTAAACAACAATTTTATCCACGCTATTAAATCATCTCCAAAACCAAAACATTTTAAAACATGAAACAAATACAAATGATCCACCCGATCAAAAAGCTTTTTCCTGGTCTAATAATATTAGACCAGCACTAACATTATACAATTTTACATATTCTAAAATATCTCTCATTAAAAACAAATTATCATAAATACATCTTTTAGGAACACAATACGATTGATCTTCATGAATCAACGAACCTAAAACTGTCTTAAGGCGATTTGCAATTGATTTAGACAGTATCTTATAGTCAGAGTTTAGAACAGCAACAGGCCTCCAGTTTTTAAGTAAACACAAATCTCCTTTCTTTGGAAGAAGATAAAGGACTGCCCTTTGACAACTTTTAGGCAGTTCCTTCAATTTATAGCTCTCTTCAAGAACATTGAAGAAGTCCTGTCCAATTATTCCCCCAAAGGGATTTGTAGAATTCTGCAGTGAGTCCATCAAGACCTGGTACTCGACCAGTTGAGAGTTGTTTTACTGCATCAGTTACTTCTTCAAAAGTAATACTGGAGTCTAGAAAAAGTCTTTCATCATCCTTCAAAATTGGTAGATCTTTAAATAGTTCACAGGTTGTGTTCAAATCAATGTCTTCTTTAGCGAATAAATTAGAATAAAAATCAACAGCAATTCTTCTCATTATTAAAGGATCTGAAGTAATTTGTCCATCAGGTCTTCGTAAACAATGCATATAGTTATTATGAACAACCTTCTTTTCCAAATTAAAGAAATATTTTGTAGGTGCATCTATATCATTAATGGAAATAAACCTTGCTTTAACAAGTGCTGATTTCACTTTTTCATGTAAAATACCTCTTAATTCGATGTTTTTTAATAACAAATTTTCTTGGACAGCCCATGTCATTCTTATCAATCAAAAAATCATACAATGCAGAAATATCATCTTCTAATTTATACATTTTCCTTTTTAAACTATTCCAAGCTTGTGATGAATATTGTTGGCAGAAAAGCTTAATTTGAACTTTCCCCACCTCCCACCATTGAAGAAGGTTTTCATAATTACTCTTTTGTCCTGTCCAGTGATTCCAAAAACAGTTAAATTTCTCATGGAAATCAAGATTCTCTAGTAAACTATTGTTAAATCTCCAATACGAGTAATGAGGGGTTGTTTGAGTTACAATAATTTTTAAAGAAACTGAGTGATGATCTGAAATAGAGCTGGGACTTATACGTGTCTCTTCTATTCTATTGCACATTGTTTTCTTAATATAAAATCTATCTAAACGTGCTGCACTAATTCTATTTTCTGTCACTTTAATCCATGTATATTGTTTAACAGCTTTATTTCTCTCTCTCCAAATATCAGTAAGTGCAAATTGTGTGATAATCTCACTTAAAGAAACTGCTGATAAAAAATGAGGTTCTTCTCCATTTCTGTCACAAGTAAAATCCAAAGTACAATTCCAATCCCCTCCAATTACTAAAAAGTCTTCATTCATAAAAGAGGAAACTACATCTTTAAGTTTACGAAAAAACCCATCCTGTCTTTACCTGTTGTAGGAGCATAAACATTTATTAACCCAAAAACTCGATTTTTTATTTCTACTCTAAGAGCAAGTAGGCGCCCTTTCACTACCTCACTCTTAGACAAAACTTTAACTTTACATCTGGGTGAAAATAATATTGCCACCCCTGCAGAAAGGTTGGTGCCATGACTTAATACATTATCACCTCCCCACCACATCCCCAGATCAGTTTCATTCTCTTCATTACTGTGTGTTCTCTGTAAAAACACAACTTGAGTTTCTTTCAAATTTAACCATTCTTTTAATAAAGGCCATTTACTTTCTATCTCTTGCCCCATTTATATATTAAGGATCCTATTTTAAGAACATCCATAAAAAGGGGAAAGATAAAGGAAAAGGAAAGGAAAAAACACAGAAAAGGCCAGATCCCCATGTGCGCTTATTTAGGGTTGGTTCTACTAGACCTACGTTTGCCTTTCGTCTTTTTCATTTTTTGTCTTACTACTGTCAAATATTTCTTCAGTCTGAACCGTTTTTGCTGCGACAAAACATCAACATTGCAATCTTTACGAGCTTTCATTACGGATGCGATAAACTTCTCCAAATCAGGAAAAAACTCTTCAACATCAACACTTCTCCCTTTTGTTTCATCCAGGAAACTATTTATCTGTTCAACAGAATAAAAATCTCCATATCTACTAATGTCAACATCAATGCATGAGTCATCATCTCTACTTTCATCCTCAGACTCTTTTTCCGCTTCATCATTTGAATCTGCAATGTCATTTTTCATTCGATCGTCTTTACAACTTGAAACACAAATGCCAGTTCCACCAGAAGCCGAAACTTCAACGTTTGTCTCCTCAGTACTTCCAGACGCGTTTGCACTCACCTCTTAATCCTCTATCACTTGTTCCATTTACTCCTTTTGTTTCTCCATCCTCTTTCCGAGCGCTTGCGTCACTTAACGACTTCCCGACTTCAGTCGCACCGCTACTCGCACCTGCCAAACCCGACTTCCCTGCTTCTTCCCTCGGCCAGTTGTTTATGAGGGCAAGACAATCTCTTATGTCCGATATCTCCACACTCAAAACAACGTAACGTATCAGTACTCGCATAAACCATATAAGAACTCTCTCCACATGTCACTCGAAACGAAACATCCAGTGTTTTAGAAGGAGCGGTCGAAAACATAAACGCTTGTCGTCTAAAGGACAAAACATGCTTAAGTTCGGCAGATTTACAACCTAATGGAATGGTCAGCGCTAGCCATCTTTCCGAACCGAGTTAACTCTCGCACTATCGCGTCATCTTTAATAAAAGGAGGTACATTGGAAATTGTCACTTTTGTAGCTGGAGCAAAAAGCGGTGAAACAGGTACATATGTTTCTTTCACCCAAATGCCACTTTCAATCACCTTGGTTACTAGTTGTTCGTTTTTAAAAAGACGACAACTGCCTTGTTCATGCTAGATGCAGAAACAATATTTTCATGGCCTACCTGTTCTCCTGTTGCTAACAGCACCTCCTCAAATCGCAGTAGCGTTACCTGCCTCGGGGACGCACCTGAAACCATTTCGGAGCGATAGAGATGGCTCATCCCCCGCAGGGAAGGCAGTCATCCCGCTTTACTACCCTCGCAGGCTTAAATAATAATAAACAGTGATCTAGAAAGTGAAATAAGTAAAAAAAGAGAAAAAAAGAAAAATCCTGTGCAAGAAAAAATTTATAAATAAATAACTACAAAACAAACAAAAAAAAACTACTAGGAAACTTCACGCTCTCACACACGTGCCTCTCACACACCGCACTCACTCCCAGCATGCAACACTACAGAGAGAGAGAGAGAGAGAGAGAGAGAGAGAGAGAGAGAGAGAGAGAGAGAGAGAGAGAGAGAGAGAGAGAGAGAGAGAGAGAGAGAGAGAGAGAGAGAGAGAGCGAGCGAGAGAGAGAGAGAGAGAGAGAAGAGAGAGAGAGAGAAGAAGGGGCGAGGATGAGGTGTATTGAGGCCATTTCCCAGGCCAAGCAGGAAGAGTGGATGAGATGAGGAGAGTGTGGAACAACGCAAGATGGGCTGGCAAGACCTTTGGTCAATGAAAGAGAGTAGGATCAGTTCCCTTATCAGGACAACATGTGATGTTCTCCCATCGCCACAGAACATAAAACTTCCTAAAAGAAGAGGATCCCTCTTGTCCTTTGTGTTCATCACCTGCCACACTAAGGCACATTCTGACAGGATGTAAGGTGGCTCTTAGCCAAGGTCAGTTTACTTGTCGCCATGACCAGAGTACTGCAATGTTTGGCTTTAGCATTTGGAAGGCAAGCGTAACATGACCAATAAGATGCCACCTGTTCTAGCAAAACATTACACACAAAAGGCAATATTCCTCCGCCCCAGGCGAGCATTCCACCAAGAAAAGGTGTTAAAACCAATTCTTACCCAGGACAACTGGATGCTGCTGGGGACTGGAAAATGCTGGCTGATCTTGATCAACAGCTTTTTTTTCCACTTGAGATTTCCACCACTAACCTATGACCAGATATTGTTTTGTGGTCTGGATCAGCACGCATTGTTCAACTGAGAGAGTTAACAGTGCCATGGGAGGATGCTGTAGATGAGGCATATGAGAGAGAAAGAAACTGCGGTTTGCTCATCTGGCCACTGAAGCAGAACAGCGAGTATGGAGAGTCCAGGTTTATCTGGTGGAAGTGGGTTGTTGAGGTTTTGTGGCACACTCTACAACCCGGTTCCTCAGAGACGTCGGATTCAGTGGCCATAATTTCAGTTGTTACGTTCCTGTGTATATTGCGTCAATGAGGATTGGTGTTCGGGCAGATATTGCGTTTTGCGGTAGGTAGTATGCTATTCGGAACTGTTGCCACTGAACCTACTTTAACAAAGACCGTGGGACTTGACAGCCTTAGTCAAACATTTTGGCGCTTATGGTTGGGTTGCAGAGAGATTGTGAGATTGTGGTTAGGTCACATGTAAACTAAAAGAAAGGAGCAACCTCAGCCGCAGGAGGGATGTAAAGGTCAGTAAGCTGGGCTGAGCTGAGTGGGGGACGGAGGGGGGACTGTAGAGGCCTCTTGAGGTGTTGTGGGCTACAGTCGATGAAACACTGAGGATGGAAGTTTTAAAGGGGGGGTTGACTGTGATTTCACTTTTTTCATTTTAAATTGTGTGTAATGTTGCTGTTGGTGCATGAACAGTATCTGCAAAGTTGCAGCGCTGAAAGTTCAATGTAAGCAGAGATATCGTCTTTTAAAAATCAGGAAGTATAATTGCCTACAAAAACGACTCGATTGGGACTACAGCTAGGTTATGGTACGTCACTAACCCACACATTTGCATCAACCCTCCCTCCGGAATATGCAGAAAAGGGCATGATCATATTTCAGCAGCTCCTGGTCGAGTGAGTTGTTCACGCAGCTGTCAGGTCTTCTGTGTTCGAACTTCCCACGGACGCTGTACTTCTCAACAATGGATACAATTTATGTTTGATTATGTTCCTGAAAATGACGATCGTAATCTAGCTCTCTGTGCTGCGCATTTTACGGAGACAGCTTCCAGAATCTCCACGAGTTCAGCACCGGATTCAACAAGAAACTGTTACTAAACATGAAGCAGATCCAACTTTAAAACCAGAGGCAGCAGTTGTTGGGACACAACCTGTAAGTAGGCTAAGACTTAATCATTTTAAATGTATTTGCATGTATAATTCCAGACGTAGCCTTGTGTTTTATTATTTTTCAAATGCCAGCGCTGGCTTTATAGGCTACTGGTTATGCTATTTTGTGTCAACGACAAACGCGTACAAACATTATGGACCTGAATTTTGTATTAGTACTAATGTTGTAAACGTATTTTTCATGTAAATTTGTTTTATGACGTTATTTTCGATTTGATCAAGAACGTAAACTTGCCAACGCTGTTTGTGTTTAACATTAGTAGCCAGTCAGTTGCTATTGTTGCCAGTCAGAAGCTATTGTGTAAAACAAACGTGCATAAAGTTAAAAAAATGTAGCAAATTATCATTCAGAAACCTTTATTAAGAGTCGTGTGTGGTGAGGTTCTGTTTGACTCTCTTCATCGTGGCTTTCTCGGTCTGATTCTGCCTCAAACTGAACTGCAGTTCGACACCATTATTTACATCAGGACCGGAGCTCGCGTTTCCCCGTAAAGGTAATGGGCGTTAACCTTCCGGACAACTTGAGCGACAGTTTAGCCAATCACAACACACCGGCCCAAACTAACCAATCTGAGCGCACCAAGGGAGCGGTTTCATAAAATCAGGAAGTCAACCGCTCGTTCAGGGGACAGAGGGAGAGCGCGGCTGACAATAAAGGTGAAGTTTATGAAAAATAAGGCTTAAAAAAGAGAAAAACCACGAATACATGTTATATTGCACCTCATAAACACAATCATGTGAAGAAAAAAAGCAGTCAACCCCCCCTTTAACATCTACTCTTGTGTAATGGAAATCACACACACATACACACACACATATATATATATATATATATATATATATATATATATATATATAATATATATATATATATATATATACATATACATATATATACACACACCATCTGTGATCAGTTTCAGTTCCTTGCTTTATATTGACTTGGACCACTCTGGCCTAGTTGTGATGGTACCCAGTGGTCTCTAGGGAAGTCCTCCAGTGCTTCTCATAGAAGTATAATGAATTTATTCAGCAGACATAAAAACAAACCACATTAGCTAGTTTGACAACATCACACCACTTTAAATACTCAACTCTCCATGGTGCTCACCAAGAGACCAACATTTAAACAACAATTGGATGCCAAATTTATTGACAAGCAAAACAGGAAAAAGATAACTAAACGGTAGGAGGAAAACTATTAAATATCACACAATTAAAGAATGCTTTCAGGTGGCACAAAAACATATGAGAATAATTAGGGATGATTAGGAAACTGAAGCGGTGCATTGGGATAAAGTCATTTTAAAAACGCCTATTCAAATAAATGGTCCGGAGGGCTCTGGTTTTGAAATAATTGCACAGTGCTCAATGTGGAGGGCTTGCAATTATGACAGATAAATAATAAATAAGTGTCTTCAAAAGAAACTAGGCTGTTCTCTGTAGGTGGACGGACACCCATTAAACCTCCCCCATCCATTATGATTGAAAGGTCAGCATGGATTCATAATGGACTCTGCATTAAAGGAATGTTAGTCGACAGCATTTTTTTTTGCTGCATAATTTTGTTTACAACAAAATATAATTTTGATTTAAGTTGAAGGTTGCACCATAAGACTGCAGGGTTGTGCACCATTCTGAATTTCATTGAAAATGCCTTAAACATTTCTGTATTTGATTTAAGGTAGCAAACAAGATGCAATTTAAATGTAGGAAGTATTGAAATTAACTGACATTCATAAAAATACAACTAGAAAAAAAAACCCATCAAGACCATTTTAAATGTTGATTTGACAAAACCTTGTTTAAATGATTTGAAAAAGACTGTAATTGCAAGTTTTGCTTCATGCAATAAATGCTGCCAATGGAGCTTACTTTGTATTGAGCCTGCATGGCTGCATATTTCTTTGAAGTTATTAAATTATATTTGCTAAACAGAGTAAATTAGAGTTCCTCACCTGTGAATGGAGTGAGACAAAGACATTCGTAAGGTGGGCGATCTGTGTAGGCAGTTCTCTTGCTCACGCAGGTGCCTCCGCTTTAAACAGGGCTGTTCATAGCATCCATCAATGTTCTCACAATAATGTCCAGAAAATGGTTTGTGGCATTGACAGCTAAATGAATCGTCCTTAAATGTAGCTTTGCATTGACCATTACCCGAACACAGGCGAAGAAGAGGTGAGCTCTGGCAGTGCTGAGGCTTTACCAGAAGTGCAATGCGTAGGCCAAGCCTACACAGATGACTACTGCCTCTATGAACGACCGTGAAGTAATTTCATACCGTACGCCAGCCACTTCGATTCCACTTGCAAAGTACCATTAATACTGTTGGCAAACACCAACTGCTCCTTTCTTGGCTCTAAAATCAAGCAGTTTTCAAACTCCTCTTTAGACACATTGATTAGGTGGATACCATATTGTTCCAGCGTTCTGTCAGCAGAAACAAACATCACATCTCCAATTTGAAGTTCCAGTGGGCAAAGCTGAGGAAAGTGATATGGCCCAGTTGTCCACAAGTATCCATTTGTTTCTGTTTGTATGTTCCAGCACTGGGTCAAGCTGCTGCAGGTGTTCTCCATGAGGGTCCACCTCACGCTGATGTTCTTTGGCTGAGTGTGCCATTCACGAGACATGCCTCTGCGGCAGGTTACCTGGCCATAGATGCCATTTATTACACAGCTGAGCAGGAAGGCAATGATAACAAGTTTAGTCATGTTTGTCTTTCTTCAACCTTGACTGTTGCTTAACTTAGGCACTTGATGCTTTTCTTCAGTCTGAAGCTTTTCTGGATCTTTGAACTGCAAGTTTTGAATATCTGTAAGCAAAGAAAATGGAGTAATATAGCATGTTTCAAAAACAGCATATTTACAGCCTATAAAGTGAATTATTGAAACCAAAATGTCTAGTGTCTCTATGTAGCATATTTTATAGCAATACATTGATAGATGACCCAAAAAAGACAGCTGATATTTTTTCTTCATTCGTTCACTCACTCTCATGTTTTTGAAGAATCATTATGATTTTGTCATATAATCAATCACTATTTGGGCTGGGTGTCGAAACAGTTTTTCTGATTCAAATCAAATTCTGATTCATAAACTCTAAATAAGATTCTGAAACATTTGAGTATATTTAGTTAGAATGGTACGGAAGCCCTGAACCGCAACATAAAAAAAAAAAATCTAGCATTTTGAGATTACAGTCGAAACATTTCGAGAATAAAGTCAAAACATTGTGCAGTCATAACAGTGCGCGTCCACTGGCTCAGAGCGTGCGCACGTGTGTGTTTGTGTAAATCGAACTGCCATGGATAAACTTAGTAGCTTTTTACTTTTATCTGGGGTTTCAACAAAATTCTACACACGTCACATGTACTAGTGGCAGCAGGGCCACTAGTACATGTGACGTGTTTTTTTTTTTTTTTTTGATGACTTAAACAAGTGACATAAATCAGTGAATGCATGAATATGACTGGATGAATAATTCAAGACAACAAAATTCTGTACCTGCCTACAAGACAAGTTACAACTGCTGCTCTGTCTGCCAGCGTTTAAGTCATGCACATAATCTTCTAGACACCTCGCGCGTCACGGCGCGTGCATAGACCATTTGTGCGCAACTGCGCCTAGTCTCGGTATTGGAGAAAACAGTCCGCAGGGGAACTTCCTTCAAGGTGTAAGGGTAGCAGTTTGAATAAATAATAAACATAGCAATTTGAACTCTTCTCCACTTTATTATACCACACATTAGACCTCCAAAAACCCGCGACACTCCAGTAGCCTACCAAGTGCGCACGACCCATCTACGGCAAGCCCCGAGGGGAAAAATACATTGCATACACACATACAACGAGCGCCAGAATATCATAACCGGTTTTATAGGAACAGACTTTGTTGGATTATGTCATGTACTATCTAACAAAGTCTGTTACGATAATAATAATAAAGATTTTGAGGACAGTTACTCTGTATTGAAACAGTTGAGAAATAGTAATAATAGCCCTAAGTATCATTGTTGAAGCCTTGCTCTTATGTTTCTAATTTCTCTAATTTCTTCTAATTTTAGCAAATAATTTCTTGTAAATCTTCAGGAACCAGTTTCACTGGCTGCTTTTAAATTACTTTTAAATGATAGAGGCTACACATACCGGCTGTAATTGTTATGATTAATTATTTGGATGATCCTTGCTTCTATGTTTTATGTTTATGCTATATGTTACATGTTTTTTTATGTCTGCAAATTTGTTATTTGTTCTGCTGCCTGTCTTGGCCAGGACACTCTTGGAAAAGAGATTTTTAATCTCAATGAGGTTTCTTCTGTTCTGATTAACTATAAATAAATAAATAAATAAATAAATAAATAAATATATATATATATATATATATATATATATATATATATATATATATATATATATATATATATATATATATATATATGTTTTGATACAGTTTTAAGACTGTTAAAACTTTTTTTGTATTTATTTATGTAGGCATCTATTTTTAAGTATTTGGTATTATTTTAAGTATTTAAGTATTAATTTTGTAGTAGCCTAATACATAACCTCATTGTATTCATTTATAATGTATCATTATTGCTTGACATTTGTGTCAATAATCGTCAAACACATGAGACTGTGTTGGTGACTCCACGTCGTGGGAGGGGCCCCCAAATCAAATTCTGCTTAGGGCCCCCAAAAGGCTCGGGCAAAAGTGGCAGTGTTTCTGAGTTGTTTTCATGCTCGTCTAGTCAACACTATCTGGGTTGAGAACACAACAGTAACCGTTCGGTTCTGGATACATTTTAAGTGCATCATTCTGTATCCAATTATTTGGCCAGATCCTGTGATTTCCCAAGATATAATAACCACTAATGGTTGAGGAGAGATTCTCTGATTGTAAAGCGCTTTGAGTGTAGGCCTAGTACACATATGAAAGCGCTATGCCCCATTCATTAATTCAATCATTCATAAAGCTGGATTTCTCCATCCAGTCTGAAAAGTGTTTTCCGGGTTGGTTTTCCTTTAGGGTAAAGTCTATTCCGGCACAGTATATCTTATAACTTTCTATAATGGAAGCCCAATGCTGGTAGATTGGTACCTGTTGAATTTCCTTTGATGAAACAAAACACATACATTACATTTTCTAATTTATACAGGCCCGTGTTGCAGACTGATTCAGACTTGAATCTGGCCACACTACTTGCACGTAGGGGTGTGTGCGCCAATATCATGATTTTAGACTGTAAACGAAAATGTCTCCACGATTGAAGGAATATTGTAGTACTGTGCTACAGTGCACATTCTGTCAGGCCTGTTTACACCTGGTATTAAGATGTGTTTTGGTCGATCAGGTCACAAGTGGACAATGCTAAATACAGGTCTTAACAAGGTCTAAAACTCAAAACGCAGTTTGTGTAGTCACACAACACACGTGTATAAATATTATGGGAAGTTCAGTTGTAGTTCTTGGCGCCTTCGTCCAAAAATACTGTACAAACACAAAATACATTAAAATAATTTAGCAGCACTGTGTTAGCACTACTCTCCCCTGACACAACATTTTTTTGTAATCACAAAGTTTATTATTTGCATGTGTTTCTTTTAAAAGCCTTGCCATTTAAACATTTTATTTGCATACTTTTCTGACACAAGCTTTTCTGGGTGCGTACACTTGAAGCACACAAACACTAAAAGCTTGTCAAACAGTGAGAACTAAACTAAGTATTCTTTCACGTTTTATAGCATTTAAACTGTCAGATACAGACAAAGTTTACATGAACACAGTCTGTTATGTCTTCAGTGAATATTTTGTTAAAAATATCTGTGCACTCGTTTTTAAAGTGACAGCAGCTTAATAAGCATGATGTTGTATGTGTCATTAATCAAAGAACAAAAGACAAAATCACTCACTGCTGTTCGCTGAATAACTTTGGTGGCTTTAATAGGAATCAATTAGTTTTTTTGTTTGTTTGTTTATTTCTTTCATTTGCTCAATATCTTATTTAAAGGGTTAGTTCACCCAAAAATGAAAATTCTGTCAGTATTTACTCACCCTCATGTTGTTGCAACCCCGTAAGACCTTCGTTCATCTTCGGAACACAAATTATTATATTTTTGATTGAATCTGAGAGCTGGATCACTCCTCCATACTAGTCCATAGGCTTCTTGAGGGATTGAAACTTGCTGGCCTAGAAAAGTTAATTAATGACATTGTCATTAATAGTCTGAGTGACTAGTGGCTCAATCTTAAAGCTGCCGTCAGCAAATTTTTTTTGATCATATTCAGTGAAATCGACACTATAATCTGACAGAACAACATAAATAAAGTGGTTTTAGAAAAAACCCGAGCTTCTAACTCCATCTGGAGCGTGTTATTTGTTTTGCAAAAATCCAGCGCTCCCTGTTAACTGTGTCCAATCAGCAAAATGTTGCCAAAGTCCACTCAATCAGCCATAGTTGCCGTCCGCAGCTTTAACTTTATCAAACGACGAGAATACTTTTTGTGCGCAAAAAAACAACAAAAATAATTTTTTTCAACTATTCATTTACTTCTCTCTCTGCCTCGAGTCAGGTTACCAGTTTAATAACGTAAGCTTCTGTTATTGTACGTCACACACATCACACACATGACCAGCGTCGGCCAATAGTGAGCCTATGTGTGACGAAGCTCTACGTTATCACACTACGTTAACTGACTAGAGGCTCATAGAGAATGAAGTGAATAGTTGAAATAAAGTCGTTATTTTTGTTTGTTTGCGCACAAAAAGTATTTGAAGGTCTTACGGGTTGGAACAACATGAGGGTGAGTAATTACTGACATAATTTTCATTTTTTGGGTGAACCAACCCTTTAATTTCTACTGTTTTACTACTTATTTAAATATTACTGCAAATATACCTGCTTTTGCTGAATAAAATAAAGCACTCTTTTCCATTTTTATTTTATTGTATGTGTCCCATTATGTGCAATGAATTAATATAAAGTGCAATAACATTCATCTTTGTCTATGCCTTCTTTGGCCTTTATATTTATACCAAAATCTCAGCTGACCAGACAATAATTCATATTTTCTAAAACACAAAATTCACATTCAATACCGACTGCAAAATCACATTCACAACTCAGGTGAAATATGATTACATCATATTCAGCAAGCATAGCTAACTTGTAAAAGACACTATTAGGTTCAAAAATGAACAAAAGGACCCAAACTGTGCAGTTAAGTGTGATCAGGACATCTGGATGAGAACTAGATTGAAAAACAATTTTACTTTAAACTGTTATTGTATGGACAAGAGCTTTGGAACAACTCTTAAAAAAGCTATTCTATTTTTTGTCTACCACAGAAAAAATCAGCATGAGAGTTTGGAATGGCATGACGCAAATAAATGACAGAATAATAACAGTAAATAATGACAGAATTTTTATTTTTGGTTGAGTTATTCATTTAACTTGTAGGTATAGCTCCTGTGGAGGAAAAAAACAACAACAACATCTGCAATAGTTGTGAAACTGATAAATAAGGAACTCATGCATAGAATACAAAATGAGAAAACCTCAAGTGAGTATGACATAAATTGAGTGGCTCACGATTTAAATGTAGTTTCAGGGCTCTTTCACAAACCTGCAGAACCATGGATTTCTCCTACAGCTTGGCATCGTTCTGCCCCCAGGGAATCAACTTCAGTAAAATGGCCAGCTCTCTGCTCTACCTGCCTGCATGAGGCTAGTCAAACTAATGAGCAGTCACATTTGACTCTCCTTTCCTGTGTGCTCTCAATCTTGGACTGCTTGCCTAGAAGAATCATTGCCCTCAAATCTCTACACCACGAGTGGCAAGGAGGGCAGTAACAGACTGCTCCACTTGTCATAGTCATCTGAGGTTTTTGTCAGGTGTTTTACACCCACTTTTGCTAGTTGAGGAGACAGAAATTGAATTGCATTTGCCTTCACTTTGAGTTGATTTTTTTTAACAGAAAATGGGATGTTTTTGACTGAAAGCAATTGATTGTTAAAGGGTAATTCTATCATAATTTACTCAAACCAAAAATATATATATTTTGAAGAACATTTGTAACCAGTTTTGGTCTCCCTTGACTGCTGCCATTGTCTCATTTCTCAAATATCTTCTTTTATGTTCCCCAGGAAAAAAAAATCTAACAAGTTTGGAACAACATAAGGGTGATGGCAGAATCTGTATTTTTGAGTAATCTATCTCTTAACGTAACAATGAGCACTTATAAATCTGATAGCCAACTGTAGCTTAGTCATAGACATGGCTTTAATGGCCTCTTACCACAGGCAGACAATTTTCATTTTGATTTGATTTTACAGGATCTTCAGTCTATACCTTTAGTAGAATATAAATTGGTCTGAATTACAGATACATCAATGGCGATAACCTTTCAAAATAAACACAAGACCATTCATCTAACTAAATGTATTCTTGTGTGCTATTACTGTAGGTATATATATATATATATATATATATATATATATATATATATATATATATACACACACATATTAGGGGTGTAACGGTTCACAAAATTCAAGGTTCGGTTCGATACAATACACTTGTGTCACGGTTCGGTACGAGTTCAGTGCGTTTCAGATAGAGGGAACGGAGGGAACTGCAACCTCCAGACTTGTAATTCCAGACTTGTAAAAATTGGTGGCTGGTACCCTGAGACTACACTCAAATGGAGAGAGGCCCGTGTATGACACTGGTAACAAGTTATGTGCATACTCAACCCTAGACAGTTGCTGACTCCAGGATGAAGGATTCCACGTTAACTAAACATCAGAACATTTTCTCCAAATCTTGGTTGGCTCGCTCTTGACCATTGCTCTGGGGATGATAACCCAGAGACTAACTGTAGCTCCTAATAATCCACAAAACTCTTCCCAGAATCTGGACACAAATTGAGAACCCCTGTCAAAAACCACATCCATCGGGAGGCCATGTAACCAAAAGACAAATCAATTACAGTCACCGGTGTCTCCTTGGCTGAAGGTAATTTAGGCAAGAGAATGAAATGTGCTGCCTTCGAAGAACTGGTCCACTACGGTTAAAACAAGTATCATGCCATTAGAGGGCGGGAGGGCGGTGACAAAATCTAGCGCTATGTGGGATCAGGGTCTTGAAGGAACAGACAGTGGTTGGAGTAACCCATAAGGAGGTCGGTTAGACGTCTTACCAACGGCACAAACGGCCAAAATAAAATTCTGAATGTTGCGAGCCATTAAAAGGCCTCCAAATCGCTGCTTTACTAAACAACTGGTGCGGTTTACTCCTGGATGACAAGCCACGTTGGAGGAACTGATCCCTTCGAATATCCTTGGACCAAACCCATCCTGAAAAAAAAACCTATCGATTCGGTGGGCAACCGGGCGGAGGCATTACCCCATCTGAGTGTGGATAACAGAGCATTCAGATGGATCAAAAATGCGAGATAAGGAATCAAGTTTGATGTTCTTGGACCCTGGGCAGTTTGAGAGATAAAAGTCAAATTTGTCCGAAAAAAGTGCCCACCGAACCTGTCTGGAGTTAAGCAGATCTAATATATTCAAGATTCTTGTGATCGTTCCAAACTATAAAAGCTACCCCTACCCTTCTAATCAATGACGCCTCTTCTACAACACTAACTTGACAGCCAACAACTCTCTGCTACCAATTTCATAGTTTCGTTCAGCAGGTTATAAACGATGGGGAAAAGAACGCACAACGATGCATCTTGTCACCTACCCCCACCTCTGATGCGTCGACCTCCACCACGAACTGACGTGTGGGATCAGGAGAGGCTAAGATCAGAGCCGATCGTTCTGGGGGAGGTCAAGGCAGTTAGAGGTCCGGCTAGTTGACTGAAGTTGCGAATGAAATGTTGATAGAAATTGGCGAACCCCAGAAACCGCTGTAGGGCCGTACAGGAATATGGACTTGGCCAATCCATCACAGCCCTAACCTTGTCAGGAGCCATACGCAACCAGCCATGTGCTTAACCAGCCATGGGTGGCCCAAAACAATAGGAGCTACAGGTGAGTCCATGAGGAGGAAAGGAATGGTCTCTGTGTGGTTGCCGGAGGTGATGAGTGGGTTATGGGACCAGTAGTAAGCGAAATGTTGGGTAGCTCCTGACGATTTAACGCATTGACAGAGATCTGATGGGTGAGAGGTGTGATCAGGAGGTGTAACTTGTGAGCAAGGTGTAGGTTCATAAAATTACCCTCAGCTCCGGAATCCAGTAGTGCCTGACCCATGTGAGTGTGGTTGGCCCATCTCAGTCTAACCGTAAGGAGATTAGAGGGTGAGGACTTCCCGGCAGAGATCCCACCCAATAGTAGCCTCATCCCTACTATCGGGCTCGCTCTTTTACCTGGAACGAGTGTAGAAAACGTCCGGTGCCACCACAGTACAGGCAAAGTCCTTGGGACCTCCACCTTTCTCCCTCCTCCCGGGAAAGCCAAGCTTTCCCCACCTGCATGGGCTTGTGATCGCTACAGGGCCTACCGTGTTCTCCTCACCATTGTCTCGATCCCCAACACTTCAGGGGGTTGCAGGTGGGCCAGAGAAACTTGCAGGCTGGGCCAAGCAGGCTAACTGCTCCAAGCGGCTCATGCGGGCATCCACACATAGTGCCAGGTCAATGAGTCTTTTAAGTCTCTGAGTCAGGCCCAGAATATAAATTTTCCTTTGAACATATCGGCCAGCCCATGCAGGAAAATATCCCACTGCACCTCCTCTTGTTCCACTTGCACTCCGCTGCCAACATGCGAAACTCAATCGAGTGGTCTGCAATGGAACAATCGCCCTCTGTTTGAGATCCGCGAGTCTTCTGGCAGCCTTCTTGCCAGCTACCGCCTGATCGAAGACGCTTCTCATCTCAGCTCCTAGTGCGCTGGAACGAGGCGTAGCCTGTGTCTAGGTTCTACCACACCGATCCAAGACAGGGAACACAGAAAACACAGGGAATGGACACTGACCCGAGAAACTTCGACAAAGATCTGACAAACACAAGACGAAATACAAGGCATTAAATGGGCTAACTGATGAAGTGCAGCTGGTGCTGATAACAAGATTGATGATCAAGGTGCCGAGCTGCCGACCACATGAAACAATTAGGACGAAGGAATACACACACAAAAAACACAAGACCAGAATGAGACAGCAGATTTACCATCCGTGACAGGTGTCTTCAAACTGTTGTGTGTTGTAACCCTGTGATAAAGCCACCACCTAATTGACCAGACAGGATATTCTAAATAAATGTTGAGTCAAAAAGTATGTTTACTAATTTTTCAACATAAATGGGCATAATGATACTTAAAGTTTGGAGACTTTTGATGGTGAAATGTAATATGACTTTGAAATATTTCTTTCAACAAGAATGTCTTCAGTTCAATTCTGCTCTGTGGTGAAGAAAAAAATAAATAAATAACAAGTACACACTACACACAGGTCTATATTTAGTGCCTGGTATTTGCCCCTTTGTCATGAATAACTTCCAGACTCATAAACCTCAGTAATGTTCCTTCTTATTTGCTCAGGCAGCTGTTTTGATTTTGGAATTGCAGTGCCATTCTGTATACCTCAATACTGCCAGTATGCTAAAGTTCAAACCAGTTTAATGACGTTCTACTTACTGTATTTGCACCTTATATTTTATAAATTTGTGCATCTAATCGTATACTGATAATAAATATATAATAAAGAATAAATATTCTAATACACATAGATGTGTAAAAGCCCCATGCCTTGTGTGGAAAGTATTGGTAGTATTCAGATCATTACAAAATGTACATTTGCTAAATTAAGTGATATTGCATTTTATCTATTGACACTTGTGAAATGCCATTCCAATATCTGTATGTCCAGATATGTTGAACTTAACATTTTAATATTAACATTTTTCTTTATGATATGTTTTTGTTTTGTTTTTTGAAACACTGTAAAATGTCAAATAGCTGTTTGTTCTTTTTTAATGCCGATTAGTATCACGACTGTGAACCATGAGTTGCTAATTGTTATTGCTTGTGACAGGACGGCCCTATCAGGAGGAGGGATATTCTCATTCAAGAGAGTCTGATTCGTGGAAAGAAAGAAGATGAGTCATCCATATTTTTGGTCCAATTTGCACTACTTTTGCATATAAAAGGTTACAACTCTAACAAACATAGAATAAAAGTGGCAAAATCCTATTGATGTTTTAATCTACTTGTTTTGTTGCTTGCATGCTCATATCTCACATCTGACCATGTGTGATGTTAGCAAAGCTTGAGCTTCCCTAGGGTAAAAACAGCAAGTGACAGTACTAAATAAAATATTCCATTTCTGTCTCACACTCTTTCTGCAACCTGATCCCTCCATGTCATCTACAAAAAGGAGTTAAATTAGACTAAGTCTCCCCACTCCCTCAGGTCCTGCTCAAGCTTGTAAGCCAGATAGAAAGAACAGTGATATGTAGATATCTCTGCAGCTTCAAAATCCCCATGTCTTCATCTGTGAATGATGCCAAGAATAACCAATAGAAAATTACTCATTTTCTTTGGATGTGATGTGAGACATTCTCATTGGATAAGCTAAATAAGGGCCTAAGAGGTTTGTGGTTGACAGTAACATCCTATTTCTATAATATAAACATGCTGTGCAAACATCGAGAACTCTTCTGACTGGCTATGATTTGTGACTGATTATGCTGGACAGACAAATCTGTCAATTCAAGCCTGGTTAGACTTAGAAACAATCCGGTTTGACAACCAGACCATGTTTAAAGGGGTAGTTTACTGCTTTTTTTGCGTGATTGTGTTTATCGGGTGCAATATTACATGTATTTGTGTTTTTATTTATTTATTTATTTGCAGAAGTCGCAATCAACCACCTCTTTAAACCGTTTCTATCTTGTTTGAATTGTATATTGATTGGGATTGGGTTCTCCGCGGCACCAGTGCAAATCTTGGGAAGAGTGGGCGGTTTTACCTTTGCTGTAGGTGGTCGGTCAAAATAAAGATAAAAAAGATAAATGGCTCAATTACAGTGATAAAACGTGAGTAAATTTTATTAAAAAACTCAGAAAAATTTTAAACAGTCCATGTGTCATAGTGAAAATTGACACATCAGCGAAAAGTAGAGGAGACCACCAATAGGAAACAAACAATGGCCGACCAATTGAATGTCGGCCTAAGTATCAAGTGAGAACAGTCTTGCTACAAGTGAGAACTCCTCGCCTGGAGCACATTCAAAGCAGAAGTAACAGAAGCAAACAAACATGAATGAAAGCACAGAGAATAAAACATCCACAAGACATAAATAGTGATCAACTGTAAACAAGGGGTCGACACAGCTTGGAATATAGGGTAAAGAGAATGAGCGATCAGGTTTGGAAGATCAGTTCGGGATTGTGCACACAAAACTCTAAGGCAACACTAATAGCCCTAATCTCGGGCTGCAGAAAATGACAGGACCATAACAAATAACAGAGAAGAACCGGTGACACCCTGACTGACAGGGGGTCCAGGGATTTGGCTCAACAAACGAAGTTGAGAGGAAAATGAAAGGGGCATGAATGGTGGACATTAAGACAGAACGCGTTTCAAAACAGATAGAGCGGCATTCAAAAAACAGTCCCACGCAGGGCTCTACTGTACATCCATTGTTCTATACATTTAAAATCTTTGTGAAAAACATTGAAAGTCTATTGTAAGTGCACAGCCCCCTTTTTTAATAGAGGCCACTAGATTTGACATTTTGTCATCTGAGAGAAGCTAAAGTGTCACTTAAAGGTGCCCTAGCAATGTTTCCATCTTTTTTTATTTTGAATAATAGTTTTCTGGGTTGCTTTTATAATGTTAGTACGTTTTCGTAGATCTAAAATAGATCATAATTTAGAAATAAAAGGCATTTTTCCTAGCCTGATCTTAGCCTCTGATTTGAGAGACTGTTGAACGGGCGTGTCTGCTGTGTGAAACCGGCCTCTGCTGTGATTGGCTGACATACTTGCATATGAAATAGCTATGTATTACATGTGAAAGTGAATAATCTTTATAATCCGAATAATTTTATTATTAAACGGTCTGTACACTTACAAAGTTCTCAATGCTTCGTTTTGCATGTATGGACACTCATTATGTTACTGCGTTAGTGTGGGGCTATTTTGAGCCTTGTTAGTGGTATAAACTAGCGATTTCTTTTTACTTAGTCAATGCCCCCAGTGCTAGCATTATACAGCTAAACAGTTTTTAGAGATAAAACTCTTTACATTCGATTATCATCGACACATAAGCTCAACCGAGGCCAGCTCATGGCAAGTTGAGGAACGAGTCGCGGTGAAATGCTTGGAACTATCCAGAGAAAATGAATTAACCCATTGTTTCTTCAGAGGCTCGGCGAAGTAGCCTTGGTTATGTGTAAATCCGAACTCTGATCAATTCCCATGCTTCGGCTGTGCAGCTCATCTCGTCCGTCACTGAACATGGGCTGGCATATGCAAATGTTTGGGGTCGTACTTATTAATGTATCCCAACTCTTGCATAACAGTCGGTATTATGTGGAGATTCGCCTGTTTTTCAGGGGTGTTTTTCAAAAACGAGTTTTAAGTAAGAAGGACAAAACAATGGTGTTTGAGACTCACTGTATGTCATGTCCATGTACTGAACTCTTGTTATTTAACTATGCCAACATAAATTCAATTTCACATTCTAGGGCACCTTTAAGTTCTCCCTGTAGCCACTGTATTGTGTGATCCCAACCATGGCAGAGAAAGTTAGCTAATCTTTCGAACCAGATTCATCAGATATAAATAAAAATTGACACAAGCTTATTGATTCTTCAATGAGTGGATCTGCATGTCCAAACCTCCTTTCAAGGAGGAATATTGGCCTCCTTGTCAAAACTGTGTCCCCTTGACAGAGAAGTGATATCTATCCCACAGCTGCGTGATCAAAGTGTATAGATGGAAGTCTGACAGATATAAAGAACTGAGAGTCTTCCTGTGCGTGGAGCCAGAGGCAAGACTGCAATATCACCACGTCTTCCACTGGCAGATGGATGCCACAGGGACAAGAGAAAGCTCAGATTCAGCAGTTCAAAGCCAAGACACCCTGAAAACAGCTTGAACACTGATGGGAGAAATGATGACATTATGCTCCAACTCAAACAAAGGCAAGTGGAATGAGGTAACAAACTGAAGCAAGACTATATTAAGTAACGGACACTGAAAGAAATCGGTCAACTTCCGATTTCTAATTATGTTCCTTCGAGCTTTGGCATTTCAAAGTGTATCAAAAATTACCAGCCACTGCTGTGTAATGTAATTATGCAAATACCGAATTTTCTCCAAAGGTATGTGACTTTAATTAGAGCAAAGGTGTCCCCGCCGAAGAGCGTACATGCTGGTTGGACAGATCCCTGAATCTGTTTGGACAGATATTATCTCACTGTACAGAAAGCATATTTTTCTATAGAGCTTGGAATAGTCACGCTGGAAGTGGGGCTGTTAATCATAGTGCAATCAGAAGCTAATTATTTCTGCTCCAAAGGAAAAAGGAGACCTGAAAAAAGGGCACTTCTGAGCCAAAAGAGTGAAGTGTTGCTTTACACTGAGAGGTTAAATGAAAAAGCAAAGTTGATTTTTTTTCCAAAGTATTAAAAATAACCTGATTGATTGAGGCATGAGGGTTAAGGGTGGGCTAACAAGAGCTACAAAAAGGCCTGAATGGTCTCACACAAATAGCGGGTGCCAGAGTGGCCAATGATTCAGCATTTAGTCTGGAAAACTATGGCGACAAATCAATGCCTAAAGATCCGAGCACACAACTGATGCTGGCATCGCGTGGTAAATGACTTCCAAGAGAGGATGACAGATCTACAATTGAGGAGACAGAACTCGCAAGCTCATGCAAACCCTGTGCACGCCAGTGTCCAATGACCCGTTATTCACTTGAGACATGAGACATTATGCCAACTTTTTGGGGACTTTAGCTAATTCACTGCATCCCCCAGAGTTAGATAAGTCCATACATACCTTTTCATCTGCTGTGTGTGCTGTAAATCTGACGCACCCACTGCTAGCCTAGCTTAGCACAAAGACTGGATGTAAATGGCTCCAGCTAGCATAATAATTCCAGTAAGTGACAAAAAAACGCAAACATTTTCCTATTTATATGCTGTGATTTGTATAGTCACTGAGTGTACAAATAACAATGTCATGAGACACAGCCATCTTTTAACCATATAAATATTGGGAACTAAATTCGCAGAAGGCGAAGCACTGCTACTTGGGTGGAGTGTTTCCGCAGCACCTGTGACGCACTGTGTGAAGAGCAGAAAAGTCGTCAGAGTTGGAGTAATAGAGCCAGCAATTACTAGATTGTAAAAGCATAGTTTACAATAATGGGTTTTCACTGTATTGTAAAGAGATGTGACGATAAACAGTAATACCATGGCCATACCATGATGGTAATACCATGATGTTTAATGGAATTCCATCCAAAAATGCATCCTGATTAAGTAATATCACAGAACACAAATAAAACAATTATTATTACAGGAATCAATATATTTTAAATGCAATTAATTACAGCTGAACCAAATGAATTCAATAGCATGTACAAGTAATGTTAGATAATTGCATTACAATATGATAGAATAAGGGAAAGTAATAGAACAAGGCAAATTGTTTTTGCATAATGAACCCATATAGTAGCCTACCCGCAATGGACAAGGTCACTGGGCTAGCGGAGTTCAAGTTCAAGTTCAAAACACTTTATTTGTTCCTTGGGGGCAATTAATGAAGCCACAGAGTAAATAAAAAAAAAAAAAAAAAAAAAAAAACAACAACCTGTAATGGATACCTATATATTTTTTGGTTAACCTGACTTCGTCATACTCATATTCTAATGAGAATATGAGTCTGAACCGCACCATTAAGCTTTGATTATGAGGCGTGTTGTAACCGAACCAGGAAAAAACAAGCAACTCTGCACTCAATTGGATAGTCGGATGACCTACAACCAATCAGAGCAACGCAGTAAGTCAGCTACTTTGCATAGCGCAGTTTTCAACTACAGAACTTACTTATTTTAGAAGTTAAATAACGAGTGTTGCTTCTTTTACTTACTTCTCCATGAGTGCGACCAAAGGAGTAAACCACAACGACCATAGGCTTTTCATTTACGTTCAATCTTCTTAGTGACCATCAGAAAAACCTGATAAGTTACACTTTTCCCAAATCATGTGGGAAGGATGGCAAAAATATCTTTTCCGATCGACAAGTGCCTTGATTGCAGTTCTCTTTGTCTATTAGAATTAAATGCGCTGTCGATTTATTTTGCAACAGACGCGACAGCGGAGTCTGTACATCTCATTTCTCCAGCTGCAGTCATCTCTGAGGGAAATCAGTTAAGCGCTTGTCTAGAATGGACTGATTGATTATCTTGCAGATCAATCTGTCCATCATCGTATAAAGCCCTGCCTGGCAATTTGATTGGCCCGATGATTTTTAAACGATCATAATTACTCCTCTATGGGATTTAGTCCAGACCGAAACTTCCCGTCCAAAAAATGTTGTGGGCGGAGTTAGCTGGCATCCAGGCTATTTTTTGGTTACACTTTATTTCAATAGTCACTTTAGACGTTCAACTAATTATGAGTAACTTTTCAATTACATGTCAACTAACTCTCATTAGAGTATTAGTATTATCGTAGACTGTCAGATAGACTGTTAGGTTATGGTTTGGTGTTAGGCTTTGGATTAGGAGAATCAAGTTTACTTGTAGTCATCAAATGACTTATAGTCAGTTGAATGTCTATTGGGACCAACAAAGTAAAGTGTTAGCAGATATTAAGCTGACAGTCTACTAATGCTCTAATGACAGTCCACTTTAGACATTCTACTAACCACAAGTAACTTTTCCACCAACTATCAAAATAAAGTGTTACCTATTTTTAAATAATTAAAATCAATGCATGGTAAACAGAAGGCTAAGATTGGAGACTGCATATCCTTTTGATTGACAGCGATTTGTACAACAAAAGTCACACCTTCACATGCGCCTCTGTCCCTCCCCACTTGTCGACTACACTGCAAGATAGGTGAAGCTTTCCACGTCCTCTAGTGGTTCTCCTTCTAGCCTGATGGGAGCCATGTTGTTGTTGTTGTTGTTGTTGTTGTTGACTCTAGGGATCTTGCTCTTTTCTTAGTGTATAATGAGTCCTGTTCAGAGCTTGCTGAATGAAGTTGCGACGACGTTGCTGCTTCTCTTGCATTTGTTGCTGGGTGTGGTGAAAGAAGTGCCTCAGGTCATCAGCAATTCCAGTTTTAGCTCATCTCAATTGTGTTTGCTCAAGGTGTCCATTGGATGCCATTTATTCTCTGGACAGTTGATGTCTTTCATTATCCCAATCTATTGACAACATGAAAGGCTGACAAAGTGCACACCCTGTTCGCACTTGGAAGGCATCGGTAAGCTGTTGGCCATATACCACTCTGCAGGTCATTCTCTCTCAGATCAGTTCCACGCATGTCAGTGAACTTTGCTGGTACCCCATAGTGTCCACAGTACTCCAGGGTGGCTCTGACTATCCACGCTGTCAAAAGCCTTCTCGTAGTCTAATAAGAGTTGTCATCTGTTGCCAGTCTTGTTGGTCTCTTGAGATGTGGGTTTAAGAGCGCATCTTTTATCCCTGTTTAGGAGGACTCTACTGGAACACTCTGCCCTGGGGTTGACAACAGTGTCATCCCTCCTGTAGTCTGCAGTAGGAGATATCACCCTTCTCTGGGAAACTCCTGATCAGCCCTCCTTCCCATTCTGTCTCGGAATGCCTTGCCTTCTCCCAAATGTTTTGTGATAGAGGATAGAAGCATTTCCACAGTGCGTCACCCAGCCGACTTCCAGTTCCAATTGCTCTGATGGCCTCAGACATTTTCTTCTCTTTCTTTTCACACTGGAATCGCCTCAAATCACAGGAGGAAGTCACAAACTGGCTGGCTTGACAGTTTCTGGAGTTTAGTGGAGGGGGTCTGTTCAAAGCTCCCTCTAAAATGCTATGATCCATGCTTTTGCTGGGTTCAATCCCTGGAATAGCTTCTCCTCCTTGTCTTCGCTACTGGCTCACACCTAATTGGCTCCAAATTTACCCCAGATGTTACCTTTTTGATGTTTTGTATACAGCTCTCCTCATGTTACCATTTCTAGCCTCTGCTGGCCAGAGCTTCCATGTAATTTCTCTTGTCCTGCCCTTAACTTAACTTCACTATCTCTTTCTGCTTCTGGAATACTGCTCCTGTGGCTCTGGCTTTCGCAGCGAGCATCTCATGGGACGTGCCACACCGAGACTTTCAACACATCGGGAGAACAGCATCACACACAACAGACTGCAACAGCTCCCACTGCGACATAACAATCACAGGCCACTTTCATCAGCTCGAGGTTGATCACCGGTAAAGCTGAACTAATGCTCCATACTTGTACTCATGAGTAAACGTGTACATTTGCGGTGTCTATCTCAGCATAAGGCATGTCACTAACTTTTTCGTGTATCTTTCAAAATCAGCAATGTCAACATGTGAATGAATAGCATGATAATGAAAACGGTTGGTGAACTCAGACTGAAAAATTTCAGTGTAACAGTAGGATCGTAGGAAGTAACATTACTATACTGTACGGCCTAGAAATGGTGCATTATAAACAATATGATAGTAGTGGGATAAGCAACGTGAGACAGTAGATTTATAACCAAATAAAGTTACATCCCTAAAGTACCAACTTTTTGTGATCCTGGAACAGTTTTTTGTGTTTATTTCTAACACAGTCTCATTCCAATCGTCATATAACTGACGCCTTGGACGTCTTTCGACCATTCTCAATATATGCCTTTCAGGGCCCCCTTAACCGTCAGTAGTATGATGATCCCGGGTCGTCATACAACTGACGGTTTACCTTTAACGTCAGTCAGGTGTACGAAGTTGGGTTTTAGGGTTAGGTTTAGGTCTGGGGTAGAGTTAGGATCCTAGAATGTCATCTACTGACGCCAAGGGGGCCCTGAAAGGCATATATTGGCAAATGGTCAAAAGACGTCCCAAAACGTCAGTTATATGACGAATTGGGATGAGACTGCGCTGTTATTTCATGTCTCATGTATGTTGTAGTTTACCTTGCTATTTCATTACGTTTTCGTCCGAAGTCGATTCGATTCACGTATACAGAGAATGTCTAATATAGGAAGAGAGAGGCTCAGAAGCGCATGCACATCACATCCAATGGATTTCACAGAAAATCCGCCCAGAGACTTCACATAGAAATAGGAATACTGGCCTTCCGAGGAGAGCAAAACCCAACAAGTGGATCATTGTAATGTGTGATTACAACCTTTAACTCTCTTGGCACCATCGGTCGAGTTTAGTCGACAAGATGCGTACACTGAAATAAAACGGTTGATTTTGTCAAATTGGGTGTCAAATTTCGTTTTGACATCCCTCCCACTGGATGGCAGACATGTCATACTTCATCCCTGACTCAAAAAACGCCATGTTTCTATACAAAATGTTCAGTTAAAGCGCATTGAATCAGTGCTGATCAGAAGCGGAGATAGTGTGAGAGTGAGCTCCGTCTCTATGCGATCGTGGCCAGTATTGTGGTGGAGACTTGTTTATTATCACTGCGTGTGTTAGATGAGGTCGAAGTATTCATAGTACAGAAGGGAGAATGGGAGTCGCAATAGGATGCATACTTGGCGTGCGCTGAGGGCAGATTGGTGGCCACGATCGCGTGCTCGTATCATCGTTATGCACCTGGCTTTGCCTAACCAGTCAGTCTTTCGAACTGAAACAGGTCTTGTCTACTTGTGTTTGTGTGTCATATGAATAATATATATGCCCCATACATGAAATCAGAGTGCCTACTCCATGTAGTAAATGGAAAACTCCACAGCAAAAGGCCAAACACTACATGCTGCGGTCCTTTGTTCTACCATTTATTAGTAATGATTTACACTGTTTGTTTATTACTTACTTTATACCTGAGCATTCAGTATGTGCCAAATAGCATACAGAAGGTGATGAACATTTTGGGGGAAAGCTGTGCTGCATTTTATCATTTAAACATGTGACTTTTCATGAAAATTCAGTATCCAAGATTTCTGCCATCATATGACGTCATAATATGCAAGTTAGATGGGGAAATTTAATCCCTACATAAACTTTGGGTCATCCTTATTTTCTCTAATTTACAGAAAGGATTCCCAATCTTATTTCACTTTTAAGATATAGTCTTTTGAATTATTAAGAGGTCGAAAAATCGAATCGTTCTCTGGAAAAAAACTCCTGGCACCTAAAGGGTTAAGCAATAAAAAAGGATTAATCTTAGACCAAGAAAGTTACACATAGGACCTTTAAGAAAGACAACTAGCTTTGTAATGAACTTGTAGCTTCAAATATGCAGAATGCGGGCATTGAGCACAATGCACAGCTTTTTTTAAGCTATATACAAAAACCTGATACAGCCCTTCAGGTTATACTGTACTTAGTATTTTAATTTATTAAAGTGTCCTCTCTTCTACTTGACTCAATTAAATAGAGCCTGCTCTCTTCTGTCCTGACTTTTTCCCCACAACTGCAATATTTATGTCTCACTCAACTCTAACCTTATGTCTTTCTTTGTAGCTTTCCGCACCTGCCGTTTTTACTTTTCTCAATTTTCATCTAGAAGGTGCACATGTCTCCTCTCTGACTCTTGACATGTATAATATTGAGTTTCACCTCTGATATTTCTGCATTTCACCTACAGTATGTTGTCTTATTTACAAATCTGGAGCTTCTTACTAAATTGAGCATTGAATACTATGAATATTGTTGATTTTATGAAAGATTGCTTGTGATGTTTCTCATTTGTATTGTGATCCAAGTCGCTTTGGATAAAAGCCTCTGCTAAATGAATAAATGTAATTGAACCGTAGAGTTGAGTGATTCTCAAAATAAGTGGTGTATCATTAGACACTCAGTGACACTTATTTCAGGACATGAAGAGCTCTACTAAGAGGAAGATTAAATAAATCTTGTTTGGGGCCTCCATAAGGGTTAGGAATTATTGGTAGAGATATTTAAGTACATCATAAATACATTTACAACAGACTCTGATCAGAATGTCACTGTTCAAATTCAGTTCAACCATTTCTCTGAAGTAACCTCAGTGCTCCCATTTGTGTCCAGTTATCAACCAGAAAAGAAGAGCCTTGGCAGGTCAGAAAGAAGGTAAGTGCCACAAAAGTCCTAGCAAGATAAATCAGATGATTGAGCCTGCCATTTGAAAAACAGCCTGGGCAGCACTGGCAGCTCTAAGCCCCTCTCAAGAGCTGAGTAGTAACTTAGTACAATCACAAGTTCATTAAATTCAATATAGCCTCATTGTGCTGCAATTTATCGATGTGGGCCTTCTCATCCAGACGCTTTACCTGGCAAACCTCATAGGCATTTTTATACAAGGCTATATTCAGATAGTAGTACAATGTCAGAAGGTTTTGAGCATATCACATGCTTGGTGACTACATTCAAAAATCCATTTGCAAAACCTCTGACCGACAGTTCATAAAGAAATTGCTATCGTCAGCATTTTGATAGCAACAGAGAAGCCAATATCTGGTAGGCTTTTACCACCTGACGTCTCTAACCTTAACTGTGATAATCACATATCTCATCCAGTATAACATAACATTCCAAATACATTAGCATGGCACAGCCGAATATTGCTTCACAGCCCCTCATTCTTAATAGACTACCAAATCTAGCAAAAAAGCGCTGACCCTGGACCTTAAGAATGAGAGAAAGATTGCAGGTTAAAGGGCTGCTGAGGAGAACATGAATGAAGTAGCTGTCAATGGCAATTCATATGATCACACTATCTGATTTTTTGACTTCAAATCCAATTTATCCAAATGCTTTTATGGTACGCTTGGCAATCATCTCTCGGTAAGCACTCAAAACTTGTGATAATTGTGTGTGCCTTCACTTTGCCTCGGAGTAATGTTGAGGGTAACCGCATATGCTTCTCGATGGACTCTCACTCAGGTATCTCTTTGTTTCTAAGTACTATGCGCTATAAACTAAAGCCACTTCCTGCACAAAGATATTGAACCACATATGAAATGTTCTACAAAAGGCCTGAGGCCCAGGGACATGAACCATTCCGGTTACTTCAGTGATCCACCTTTCCCACCTGACAGCCCATCAGCTCGATAAATATGATATATGACATGAGTCGCAGTATCGATAAATCCACCGTTGCCACAGAGTAAAGATGCACAATGATTCTGATGACTATTTTTAGCATCATTCATGATTTATGCACGAACCTTTAAAGCAGATCATGCAGCCTTTAGCTGATCCGTATTGAAACAAGACACTTCTTCTCTTTATCAAATTAAATCTCTAAATTAATGCTTTCTTCTTCTAGAACCCAGGTGCACGGGCACTGACAAAAAAAGAGATATCACAGAGAGAAACCATTACTCTTAACTGTTAGACAAAATGGTTCCAGCTCCAGACTGGAGAATATTTTGTTTTGTCCCGTGTGGGTTTTCAAACAAAGCTCTCCAAGGTGAATTCAAGACACTGAAACTCGTTTAACATCTTTCCCTGACTGTCACAGTCCCATCAGGCTTTGCGTGCTTAATCTGACTACTGAAGCAACCTATCTGTTCTTTATTATCTGTTTCCCAGACCGACAAGTGCCTGCTCCTTAAGTTCATCTGCAGACCAATGCTTGGAATAAAGAGGTTAATAAATCCACGTGAACATTTTATGCAAACGATGTTGTAACAAACTGAAGTGTTTATTGTGAATGTTCACCAGTGGGCGGAGGTTTTGCAGCATCTAGCAGCAGGTCCAGTCTGTTTCTATGGGTTACCTGACGCTCCCGAGGATGCATCTGCTCTGCGCTTTCAGTGGTGGTTCTGCGCATGAAAGGATGTTAGACCTTTACAGCCCCATATCTCTGTGAAAATGCAAGAATGCTTGCTGTAACTACAAAAAAATATATCCAACAAAATAATAGATATAAATAATATGTACCGTTGTAATATACTTTTTTTAAATGACGAATTCCCTTCAAAAAGGTTGTGTGGTGCATGAATGTTGCTAACAATACTTTAATGTAAATGTTTATAGGACAAAAAAGTTTTAGACTGATATTGTTTCCAGGGCTTATTGCTTAAAGGGTATAGTTCACTTTGAAATCACTTTTTGATAGTGTTTTAGCTTAGCCACAAGGGCATCCAAGATGTAGGTGTCTCTTTGTTTCTCACAGTATTTTCTAATTCCCAGATGTCTGAGGTCTAAACTCGTTCTTGTCTTGTCAGTCACAGAATGGAGGTAATGTGGTCCCCCTCAAAGAGCGCGCACAGAAAAGTCCAAATAAAACATGATTTCAGAATGTACTCAGTAATTGTACACATCGACTGGCCTAAGAGACAGTGTTCATAACTATACCTGTTCCTTTGGGGTGCCAATTTTTGGGGGGGGGGGTGGGGGTGTTTGTACACTTGTGTGCAGAGGATTTAGCGCCTTTTCACAGAATTGCGCAATGCGCTATGAAACCTATTTATTTCAGGATTTCCAAAGATACTTAACAGCTACAAATATATGCAAGCACCACAGACAGGATTACCCCGCAGTCCACAAATTGATAAGTCAAACAGCAAACAGCCATCCACAAATAGCTCATAATAGGCCTGTTCCAAATTCACCTAGGGTTAAATTACTGGTTGGTGTACAGAGACTCACACCTCCGTCAATTAGGCCTAAGACATCCAAGTCAGCAGACCTATATAACAACCCAGCCACAACACATACGTAGACGTGCTAGCCTTAACATATAATGGATTCAGACCTTGAAATCAATGGCTTCTACCGCTTATATTTTTTTTTACGATTCCCAGTTAACATGCATTAAACATGATTGCAAAATTGCACTGCAGTGCCACCATACCTTGAGTGCTCATGACAAGAATAGCACTATAGTTATCTTTATTAAGTGAATAGACGAACGCAGTTATTACTTTAATTAAAACATATCTTCTAATTTCACACATAATACTGAATTGCACGTCAAATAAAGCTTTGTGAATATATTTCACCTCAAAATTTCACAAAACCACGTTTTCAGGGGAGCCCATGCCATATTAAGGGAGTCAGCTCCCCCAGTCTCTGCAGCTGTGCAAGACACGAAAATCAGCGGGAGTTTGTGTGAAAAAATGAACAGCATTTATATTGTTGCTGCTCTGCAACCAACAGCCATGTCCAAGTGATCTGAAGGCACAGGTGCTTTGGTCCTTCAGCCTTAGTCTTTGTGAGGTTGCTAAAATCGTTTCCAATGATTTCAGCAGATTAAAAATATTACCTCTCACAGTGAGGAGACTTTGAAGTCTTGTGTAAAACAATGAGTCACGCAGCACGTGTCAGATATCACTTCCAGGCTTTCTGTGTGCTTGGCCGCAGAAGAAGCGCCCTCGCCCTCAGAAGAGACTCGTATGTGACTGCTACTACAAGAGGAAAAAAAACCATAAACACTGTTCTGCTTCTCAACATAACCACTCTGCTTTGTGCCCTAGGCTATCATGTGTACTGACATTTACGAGTCTTTGCGAATCATGTTTAATTGGACTCTCGGTGACATGCTTCTCTCACCGGTGTATGCTCTACGGAAAAAGGACCCACACATACACCTCCATCATACTAATCACCTCAGAGAACAAGAACCGTGTTCTGACCGAAAAAATGTCAAAATTGAAATACTGTGGAAACAAACACACCTACATATTGGATGCCCTTGACGGTAAGCTAAAACATATCAAAATCTAATTTCAAAGTGAACTATCCCTTTAATTGGCTAAAACTTTTTCAGAGTTTAATCCAACTGACCAGAGGCAGTGAATGTTACCCAAAATAACAGGGATTTATAAGGCTATGTAAATTGTAAAAAACTGGAAAAGTTTAAACACGTTTAATTAAAAATCACATTGGCTCTTAGTGTTGCTGATATTGTTCGTTGTAAATTGTCATGTGTTGCTATTGGTGAAACTGGTGCACCTGGTGCAGTGTGCATTTCAATTTAATTTCCTTTTGCATAGGCAAATTCTTTAATTGTCCCTATAGGTCAGGTCTGTACTATAACAATAAATTCACTGTGACATGTCCACTTTGCAAGCAGCTCCAGTTTCACTCACCTGTTCTGAAATAGTAACATATCACTCCTTTGGCCTCAAATAGGGCCTTATATGTGGGGGAGAGAGGGGGCCATTTGGGAAGGGTGTCCCCAAACCATATGGACGGCCATCCAGCTGCACTCATTCTTATCTATTACTATAACAACTACAGCCCTCATACACATTAAACGCTGTCCCCAATTATCATTCATTCACTCCTTCAAGTGAACCATATTAGTTGACTAACTTAGGGAATAGAGGTTGGGGTTTTAGGGGGAGAGCCCTTCAGCCTGCATTATAATTGGTGTGCTAATTGGACAAACCTGCTCATTAACTGGTGTTTTACTCACCTAAAAGGCACAGCATAGCCAAGTTAGGCTACGTTGCACAGTGCAGGCTGAAATCTCAATTCCAGTTCTTTGCCCCCATGCGACCTGTATCTGATTTTCATGACAATCCTAAATGATAGATCGATCTTTACAAATGCGACCTAGGCCACTTGGGTATGTGGTCAAAATCCGATGTATCCTAATCTTTTGAAATGCGACTTCACCTAGTTGCAACTTCAACATATCATTACGACATGCACGCACCTGTAGCTCCTCAATATATTTTAACTTTCTCACCGCGTTATATGGCCGCAGACGGGTCCTCCCGTGACAGAGTCTATCGAAAGGCGCCACAAACATAATCGAAGGTGGATCTGGGCCATCGGAGTTAACTGATGGAATTGGTATCAGCCAAAGCCATTTATATCTCACCACTGCGACTTTAGACTACATGGCTTCTCTTGTTTTTCATTTTTAAATGAGAAGAATGTAGTGTGACTGGCACCGTGTTGCCAAAAAAAGTAACTTTAATATTGCTAAATGAGTCCACCTGTGTCCACATCCATTTAGCCACTTCCAAGAATAAACAAGTGACCGTTGTTGACCGCTGAGTACTTCTGTGCATGTGGGTCACCTCTTCTGGTCATTTCACGTCACTCAGGAGATCAGAAAAGGTCCCATTGAATTGGAAATGTGAATGGCCTGGCAAAAAAAACAAAACAAAAAAAGAATCTAGCATTAAGCCTGACAAGCGTGGGTTTAGCCTTAGTCAGGCTGTTCAGAAATTGCCCTAGTACCTTGCTCAATAGGTAACTATTTAAAGGCAGCATCCGTAATGGTGTCCAATTCCATAGCGGCACGATTTCATCCACTACGCAGCAAAACAATGAGTGTACAACTGATGCATGCTCAACGTTACAGAGTACCCATAATGCACCGTGAGAGTAGCGCAGCCAATGAATTCCAATTGTGATCAGATGATGGTGCCCGAATGAATTCATCCATCCATTTTCCAAACTGCTGGTCCAAGATGGCGATAGCTTGGATAATATGATACATGAATAAATTCCTTTTTAAATTTATGATCAAATTGTCAGTTAACGTTGATACAGAGTTTCTATGGCGATAAACTTCAAAGACTAGAATTTTTCACTGACGACTGAAGCTGACAGTTTCAAATGATTTTTTAAACAGCAAGCATAAAACTACAAAAGCAGCAGCCCTTCAGGTCAGTGTCCCAAATTCACTCCACATTTTATCCAAGCGGGCTATAGAATAGTGGCGGAATAAAGAGAATAGTGACGAATTTGTTGCTTGTTATTCTGAATTTAATGCTTTATCTGTCTTTTATTAAAAATTGGCTTGTTGAACTCTTGTCCTACCTCAGCCTGTGGATTTACGAGGTAAGGACAATTGAAAGGACTCCAGTTTGAATATTAAGTTAAAGGATAATATCACTTTGATGATGAGAAATTAGCCCAATGCTTTACTCACCATCAGGCCATCCTAAAGTCGCAGATGAATTTTTCTTCAGATAAATACAATTGGATATTAAGGAGTAGTTCACTTTTCAAAAAACTTTTGCTTAGTTAATTCACCTATGTCACCCAGGATGTCGATGTCATCTTCTTCAATTGAAGAAATTAAAGGTTCGATGAATATCCAGCATTTATCCTCCATAGTGCACTTCAGTGGGACGCAAACGGTGTTTAAAAAAGTGTTCAAAGTGCTTTGAAAATTAGTTCGATATGATGAATAAAGGGTTTCTTTATTGAGCGAAACAATCGCTGTTTAAAATAAAAAAGAAATAAAATTAGTTCATAGGCTGTGACTATCGCGTGCTTGTTCCTGTGCATCATGTTCGTGACTCTCCTGGACTTTAGTTCAAATGAACAAATCTTTTTCTCAGCTATTTGGTTTCATTCATTTTGAACAGGACTTTACCAATTAAACATCGTATACAGAGAAGTTGACTGAAGAAAGAAGACATGAACATTTCTTCACCCTCAAAAAATAAAGGTTCTTCAAAATGTGTTTTTTGTTGGGGTATATGGTCCATGAAGAAACTTTAACATTCAAAGGTAACTTTTTCCATTGCACAAAAGGTCCTTTGTAGCTCCAGAGGACTTCAACAGAACACTATAAATGGTTCTTCACAATCTCATGTGACTCTTGCCAAAGATAATTAATGCGATATGGCTCCAGTCCTTCACTTGAACTACCACTTCATCACAAAAAAATTCTCCAGTGTTTAGATTAACACACCTGGAGTGTATATGAGTCCAACACTAAAGAGTGTTAAAGTTAATGAGATAATTAAGTGATTAAATGAGTGATGATTGAGCATTATCAACACGGAAAAGCACAATCACAAGGAGAAATTCTAAGCGTAAACCTTACTGCTAGGCAGACTATAGTGTTCTGCTCTAATGGCTCCAATCTTTATATTATAAATTCATATTTTATTTGCTGAATTCATCTGAACTATACCTGTCAGATGAACAAAGTTAAATAATTATAAAATTAATGTTGTCATATAATGACATTTATCATTTGAAATTTATGTTTGTGATTTATTCTGTTGGTTAGCTATAACTGAGATTCTGCACAATATCTAGAATGTTAGATATACATAACGGATTCCAAAATTTCTTTAGGTATATATATACCTTGATATCAGTGATGCTTTTAATAATTGGTGACAAGTAGTATTCAAGAGGAAAAAGTAAAATTACATAGACAATTCAATCATAATTTATCAGAATTTGCAATGCATGATGGTAACTATTAATGAGTCCTGAATTGGTGGCAACAAGGATTATTAATGTCACCACGGTCTACAACAGGCTGATTATTGATCTCCTGTGTTGCTAAATGTAAAGGTGATAGTGATTTGATCAGAATATTTTTTTTTAATATTTTAGGTTGTATGAAAAATACAGATATGCAGTAGCAACCACTCAAACTGTTGCTAATAGAGTTAAACCAAATCATCTGAATAAGTTTCACTTTTAAAGATCACTGCATGATTGTCAAAACATAACCAACACTATCAGATCACAGTGGTCTTTGTTCATTTGAATTGTTATAATTTAATAACAGCAGACAAAGCTAAAAATTTAAAGTGAAAGTACAAGTGCCGCAGGCCCAACTGAAGCAGACATAGATCGGCCACAAACGTGTGGCTTTACAATTTGTGATTTTGTCCTCCTTCAGCGCGACTTCTGCTTGTGATCATCAGGTGTCTTCAATAATGCTAAATCATTTACTTAATTTAATCACTTTAATATTAGATTTAGTTTAGCTTTCTGTCCTCCATTGAAGTGTATGCATTATATATTGTCTCTGTCCAGAAAGGGAGAAGACATCATCAAGTAGTCCATGCTAAACAGTTAGTAGGTTAGTTATGGTTTGACCATTGAAGCATTGAATACCTTCCTGTGGTCCAAAAAAGAACAAAATGTATGACTTTATTCCATCTACCTTCAGTTCTGTTGTTAAGCCATGTTTGGTGATGCCATGTACGAATACTGCTACACGTGATTAAACGTCAACAGATACATAAACGTACTATTTAAATGTATATATATATTGATATGATTGGTGAGTTCTACATCTCTTGCATGGTGAACGGCATCTCCCATCGTTCCATACTCTCCTTCAGATCATCAAGCTTCGTCTTTGTCATTGTTTTGAGAAATGTCACCTTGCCCGTGAAACAATTATAATGCACCTTTAACTACAAATGGTAGTACTATAGTTTGCTGGGGTTTTCTTGTCAGTAAGCTGCCTCAATGCTAAGCACAGAACAAATGTCCAGCTCCATAATGCATTTCATGAGAGGAGATCATTATTTCTGGCCTGATGAGCTGCAAGGTCATATATTGTCCATTTGTCAAAAAAGTGATCATCTTGATTGGCCGCTCTGTGTCTGCAAATAAACCTATCATGAGAATATTCATGACTCAAAATGGGAGAGAAGATGTTTTGCTAACATTACATCTGCTCTTATAACATTCCAGCACTGTTAAATAAAATGCAGGCAATTTAATGAGTGATTTAACAATGAAATTCAAACTTCAAATTGCTTTGAGAATTCTCTTATGAATAAATGCATATCAAAAGACTGAAAATGAGCTCCTTGCATGTAAGGAATATATGACTCCAATCCCCATTATTCATGATGTACGTGAGGTTGTTTTTTGAGTAAAAAAAAGTTGGTAAACAATTCAAATGCATGGCGAGGTACATCTCCATTATTGCTTCTGCTTGTAGCTGTCAGTTTTATCTTCAGCACTTATAAGTTCTCTGTCAAACTCTGTTTATCATGACTGACATGTCCAAAATGTAATGGGATTGACAAAATTCCCCTTATTAATAAAAAAGTCTTTATTTATAATACATGTCAGCGAATCAATATGTAAGTACCATAAAGGGACACTTAACCCATTTGCATTAAAAGCTTTAGCAAACCCAGTCATATTTTTGAATGGTCATGGTCTATTCCCTTATTTCCCCTAGATGGAAGAATAGGACTTGTGTTTTACTCTTTCTTGGCCATTACATAAAATTAATTGTGTCACAGAGCAGGAAGTCATATTTTATTTAAATCTGTTCTTCATGTCCCACTCACGCTACAGGCCTTTCACAGATTTAGTGGCTAAATTTCACTCCTACAATACTGAACCCCGCCCTTCGGGGAAACAAACTAGATTTTTATAGACTTCAATACAACGGCAAAAAACCAATGTCCGTGTTCAAGAAATCACTATATAAACATGTCAATAATTATATGTCCACCTGCTGCCATAGCTAAACACACACACACATATCTGTATGCCCTTGCCATCACTAGCCCAGCTTATCCTCATTGCCATCATTATCCACACCTGTGTGATGGGAAATATTAACTCACTCACGGTATTTTACGAATTCACCAGGTGGCTAATCGTAACAATTCATACGAACCTCACTCATACAATGAGGTAAAATTATCTTGAAATCAATATTTTAGTTACTGGTTATTTGCACCAATTCGTATCAATCACCTGACTCCTGAACCCGCCCTAAACTTGACTGTCACGTGGATCTAAACAAATCATACGAATTGTAATCAGCTGAGGTTTGTATTATCAGTACGAATTAGCCACTTTTTAATCACTTTAAATCAAATTTGTACTTAATGGTTGAAAGATAGGGGTAGACAGGATGAATTACAGATGATGCTATCCGAAAGCTAAGCCAGGCTAGTTGTATGGCTGGACAGAAAACTGCACTCAGTGATTTTTCTCTTAAGCTACTCGACGCGCTGTCGGATGGGAGACGGACATTGGTTTTTGCAGTTTTTTGTATTGAAGTCTATGGAACTCAGTCGACGTCCCCAAAAGGAGCGCGGACAAAATTGACAGTTAAAGTTCCCGACGGTGCCGGTTGTGCGTCGACCTCAAGATCCGCCATTCCTCTGTATGGAAGTTAAGCCAACAAGCGCGGTGTGGGAGACAGGAAGTATGATAATGGCGGAGAAGAAGCTACAAACATGATATGGAAGAAGAGAGGATTTTGAAATGTATGCTGCTTGAATCCGATGTTCGTGGCTGTCTTTACAAGCCGCAGTATAGTGAAAAGAGACATTATGGGAAGTTGTCCGTACATTACATAATGCGCCCCTCTGTCTACTTCTGTCTTTTCTCAGCCAAGAGGGCACCAAATTCAAAAATAATTAACATTTTGACTACATATATGACAACATGTTCAAATAAAGATTAATGTTGAAACGGGGGAAATGCTCCTTTGAAACAGATCATGAGAGAGAATTCATTTTGAAAATATACTTTAAAAACGCCAGATTTGTTCCAAAAAACTATTGAGTTAATTAAAAAATAATTAGGTCTAGATTAATACTTTTTACACAAGCAACATACACGTCTCTGCTACAAATGAACACCTAAAGTTCTTCTTTCTAGGACCTACCATTTCGCAACAGTTGCACCTGAAAGTGAACGGAAGTGCGTAATGTTACAACCCTACCCCATATGCGGGGTTAAGTGTAACAGACAGAGGGGTTAAGTTGCTAACACTTCTGTGTAGCACACAAAACTCAGTACTTATTTTATTTTGTATAGTTCGAGATTGTTTGTGCGCATATGTTCTAGAACAGAGATCCATACATCCATCCCTCATCCAATCACCCTTCTACCATGGATCAATATCTATGGATAGAGAACATCAGAAAGGGCTGCATAGTTTTGCAATAAATAATAATAAAATACAATTATAAATATTGTAATTGCAATTAAGTTAGATTCTGTGTGTGGCAGACTGCATGTACATTATTATTAATAATAGATAAACAACAGTAATAAATAATCACAAATGAGCTTAAAATAAAAATTTAAAGGGTTCATTGCATTAATAACAGGCCATATTTTAAATAAATAAACAATGACTATCATTCATCAGTACACTAAATTTTAAACATTTTAAACTCCAACGTTGAACTTTGTGAAAGTCTAACAAAAGTTAAATGTATAAATACAATACTAGAACCTGAAAAGTTGTGTGGCTCTGATTTCATTCTGATTGTCGATCGTACACTCTGCTCACATACCAGCCCCGCTGTCTGTCTACATATTTTAAGCCTATAGCTGACAGGTTCGCTAGAAAGTGCTGACATGTTTCAAAACGGTGCTATGTTTGAGCGCAACAACAAGCAGTGATTAAGGCAATATGAAGTTAGATCTGGGACAGTATACACCCAACTCAGAACCCCGAAAAACAACCTACTGATGAAAAAAATGACTTTCATGGTGTGTCAAAACACTTTTTGTCCAGCACTCTTTACTGTAAATATAATTCAAAACTTTCCGCAATTCGTGGAAGACCGTCCTCTGGCAGCAGAAAAAGAAATAACAGCGGAAAGCAGCGGCCTGCTTGATCCTGTACGAGCTATGTAAACTGGTCCAGCTGTTAACATTTAACCTCGCCTAGGTTGTGCCCCAGCGCTCCCCTCAGTCAACATTTGAGAAGTGGATCAGAAAAAGTTGTCTGAAACAAGAACAGATATTGTTCAAAATTCATGTATAACTTTTATGTAAAGGTTTTGATTCCACTTCAAATGTTGACTATAGTTAATTTGGTCATTCCAAACTAAAGGTTCTTTCACTGTAATATAGTAAGTAAGATCTCTGCCCATATTGGGCATATTCAGCTGAACAACTCCTTTCTGCCCAATGGAATCTTTAACATAGCAGACCTGTGAAGAAGAGCAAATGAGCAACTGCCCTGACTGTGAACATCTGGTAACCCAAGGCCCTCCAGAAAGTGCTCACTGTTCACACGTAGCTTGTTCAAACCAATAATAGCAGTAACTGCATAATTGCATCCGTGTATTACGTTTAGCTGTGATTGGACTGAACAACAGAAAATAATCAAGCTCCATACAAAGTGATTTAACTGTTCAGCAGAAACCTGCCCCTGAAAGCCAATAAATACCAGAAAATAAGTATGCATTCTTGACTGATTTTTTAAACCGTCTTTGACCTTGTCCGCCATTTTTTTTTCTATTTGAGCTGAAATGAAAGTACTAATTTTCCCCTTTTTATTACACACCATAACTGTCACATCTGCTGACTTTTACAGATTATTTTAAAACACTCCTCCCACTCAGTGAATGCAATTTCAATAAAAGCATGTGCACGGGCTTGCTATGAAAAGCCTGCCAGCAGACCGACACAGCCAGACAGGCATCAATTCGCTTCTGCGATGTGATGTACAGGCTCCACTGCACATTTGGGGCCACCTCTGAAGATAATGAAACATCTTTGCTAAACTGTATCTTGAGATTCATGCATGGAATGAATGAAACAAACAAAATTGACACGTAAACTGTGTCAAATTTGGAAAATTCAGTGTATTGGTGTTATTAAATTAATGAAACTCGTTTTATTCCTCTGTGACTTGAAGACACCATCTCTGGGTTTATGATGTAAATATTTGGTTTTAGACCAAATTGAGATTAATGTATTCTATTTGATCATGTTATTTGCCAGTCTAGTGTTCACATTTGTTTGTTTATTGGAGGCGCTGGCGATAAACAACATTTTCTGATCCGAATCGCTCCTTTAACCGCATAGGGGGAGGGCTTTTGATTTACAGAGCATGTAAAAAATAAATAACTTTATTTCTAGGGCATTTGGCAATGCTCAGCTTTTGTAATATGGCGTCTCCTTCAGTTTTAGGCTAGCAAGGCGCGAGCGACTTGCCCTTTTGCTTTGAGTTAGACCCATATTTCTAATGCTCCGCCCGGCATGGGGAATCTTCATTAGAGAGAATAATATAAGTGACCTTCAAGTGTCTCTCTACTGGGACGCTATAGCAGGTGTGAATGAGGAACGTTTTATCCATGTGACTCCTCGAAAACTATGCATCATCGCTCGGACCTTAAAACGCCTCTTACCACCTTTTTTCATCATATCAGAGTTCAGGAACCACAGCTCAGACTAAAATGGTAGGGCTCAAATGTCAGGCCTACAAGGATATTGCAGTATGCCCAGAAAATGTTGGAGTGTAACTGGTCTCAGTAACGAACGCTGAACGTGTGGACAGTAAAAAAAAAAAACACTTTATAGGCGAAAGTCTGTCTCTGATTGTTTGACTGACAGGGCTTTATGCTAATCTTTAACTGTCCACCAGGAAACATCTAGTTTTAACGTTCTGATACTGCAGCAATTAACACAATGTTGAACTGTGATTGTCCAGTCTGGCGGGATATCAGTGAGAACATGTGGTAGAAACCAAAATACCTAGGTATTATGTACATCTGGCAGGCTTTCTTCCATCATTTACAAGCTCTGCTTGAAAATGTAATATATACCGATGTAAGAGCATTGTAATATAGCAATATAAATACTGAATCAAGTGATGTACTGTGACTTTATAAATGTAATTAAAACATAAAAAAGCAAAACACCTGATTCACATTCTTTGTCCTTCATTATTAGAGTTAAGAGCAAGGTATAGGCCGGCCACCTTGCTCTTCTCTGACAAAAGTGAAAAGACTCTGAACGCACCTGATGTAGTGAATGACTTCCCCACACACCAATTGACTACCAGACCTATGTTTCACAGCCCGCTTCTCAATGCCCCAAGACGCCCCAGAACTGGCAATGCGGCCTTTGGCCATACGTCGACATCGACGTTCTACGGGTAACCTTTTAACATAAGTTAGATGACGCTATCTAATCAGCGAACCCTACCCCGACCTAGACCTAACCCGTGTCATCCCATTGACGCTGAAGGTAGCGCGGTCGAGTCCCATGACGCCCTCAGGATCGCTCATCTGAACTCAGTCATTCCCAAGGGCGGGCTCCCGGACAAGTGGGTCGGAGATTGTGCATGGTGTTCGCCAAGCCGCAGCACTATTTGTCAGTGTGCCATCAGGCTACTCTCTTAGAATCAGGGCTATTCAATTGGGTGGTGAGCCGCCCGGGCCACGTGCGGCCGCCCCAATACATCTCCAGTACGGCACGAGGGCACCCGGAACCTCCCTCCTCCTATTTTCTGGTGGTGCGGCTGAATTTGGTTTGCAGTGCGCGTGTGGCCGCAGTGGCGCCTGCACCTGGACGACCGTACGCACCGTGTGTACCATGTAGCGCTGCGACTAACCTGAGAGAAAAGTCTACAGTCCAGAATATTTCAGCAAGTTCTTGATGTGTCAGGGATGCATCAGATACCACTTTTTCTGGGAAAGACGGTCGAGAATCCGAGTATTGCAATGAGACGCCTGCATTTCAGTAATCGCAGATACAGTAGTACAAAAAAAAAAAAAAAAAACATGATTTAAATATTCTTATATACAGGATTTTAGGTGCTTGATTAAACTACTTAGGTATACATTGATTATTTCGATAGAGTCCACTTTAGACATTCTCACTAACTATAAGTAACTTTTCAACGTACATGTCCTACTTAACTGTCATTAGAGTATTAGTAGACTGTCAGCTTAATATCTGCTAACACTTTATTTTGTTGGTCCCCCACAGACATTCAAATGACTATAAGTAACTTGGCGATTAACAATTAAACCTATTCTCCTAACACAAAGAAATAGTTCCACACCAGTGATGTGCGGGTTGATCCAAAATGAGCGGGTGCCTGCGGTCACCTGCGGTTACCCGCAGTTACGGGTCATTCAAAAATATTTTTAATGATATTCGGGTCGCTGTCGGTCGGGTCGTTTGGAAAAAGATGCCAATTAAACCTTTGTATTTCTATAGTACTAGATACAATTTTCTATTAAATATATAGGCCTACACTTTATTGGCTGAATAACTGAGCACGAAGATGACACACAAGCTCAAGTCGCAAACAGTTCTCGGTTCTTTCCTGGTGATCCTCGAGAACGCTGTACCTCTGCGTTCGGTAGTACGCGGATGCCGCAGTATCAGCTGCTCGTGCTCATCACTTCTCTCAGCAGTGGCACCAACATGTCTCAGTTCAGTGAACTGCTGGAGTTACTGGAGTAAAACATAATTCGGGATATTGTGGTTATTTCAAATCGGAGGGACTGTCAGGCATGTCTGAAAGTGAGCAACTTTAGTAACTTGTGGATCAGCACTGTACGCAAAGCACGCGAACTGTTTTGAACGATTCAGTTTGATTAGTGTACTGGCTTCTAGACCGGTTCATTAAAAAGAACCGTTCCAAAGAACGATTCCGTCACGAACCTGCCATGTCTATGATCACTAGTCTGCAGAGAGATGGACGCGGCAAGAGAAAAGGTAAGACTGGGGGAGTGGAAGCTCTGCAAATACACAAATAGAAAGAGTACGTGTGGGAGACATTTACCGAAATAATGAAAGACTATGACCAAAGTGCTGGCTTTGTTATGTGTAGGCTACTTCTTGCGATGCTGTGTTGTTACACATCTATGGCCCATGACGTGCACGATGAGCATGTACTACTTTAAAAATACGGTCAGGAACCGGGTCGGGTACAACATCTTTTCGGTAGTCCAAAATGTTCGGTGAGGTGCCGGGTTGTTACATTGACCGCGCTTAACTGTTCCACACGGCTGACATGTCTCGTCTCGCCTTCGCCATCTCCCCACTCTGAGCTGCAGCCGGGGCCTGGGGCGGGCCCTCGGCGCCTGCTGATTAACCCATTTCTCAGACCATGATATCTGGTCCCCGGTATCGGGGGACTTTTAATGAGTATTATTCGAGAATTTCAGAAATGTGGTATCTAGACTCAACCAGATACCGTATCGGTGCATCCCTACTTACGTGTGTTTGCATTCTGTCGACTGAACCAGCGATATTAATCATTCGTTGCTTACGAAATATTTCCTTTATGAATTTGGCCAAACGCGCGTGCATAACGGTCTGAAACGATTCGGATTTGTTCACCTGAAGTCTTTGCTCCGGTCCGTAACAACAAATAGAGAACAATAGCGCTGGGTTTCAGTTGTTTCACTATTTTACTTTGAACTAGGCAGCACTGTCCAGTGGATAGACGAATCCCGCAAAACTAAAGGAGTTGCGTTACTCCCGGTCGCAAACTCTATTACAACAGCGTTGCGACATCCAGTCAAAGCGTTTCAATCTGACACTCCTCTCTCTACAAACCACAAATCACTCAATGATTTTAATAGCTTTAAATCGGATGAAACAGCCTTAACATTTCCAACACTACTGATGAGGCTAGAATAGCAGAAACATGAACAAAGTTAGAAGACTTAATGCCTGAATCACCACCCTTACACACATTTACCATGATAGCCTGTGAATGTAATCATTTACCATGGTTTGGGCATAAATGTGGTAGTATTCATATTGAACATATATGTTATAGTCATTTATATACCATTAGATTTATTGGGAAGGGGGTAGAGATCATATTAATTGTGTGTGTATAGTTTTTTACCTGTTTAGGCAATTTTTAATACATGGTAGACTAGTGAGCCATGCATGGTACCAAAGGTCTCACTGTCAGGATATTTTAGATTTAAGCCTATAATAGTTATTATAGTAAATTGTGTACACTGTAATGATGAGAAAATGAAAACAATGAGATGCCCTGTGAACTTTTTCCTTCTCATTTTCACCTTGCTGCATTTGCGCTTATTGTCAACAGGTTAATTAAAAACATGCTTTGTCAAAGCATCTTTATCTCTATTAAATAGTTAACTGGAACTACTGACCTTGAAAATGGTCATACATATTTTGGTTAATGCATAATTCTCTTCGTATATATGAACTATATGATATATAACTATAAAGTTATCAACTTTAAAATGTGGGTCCCTAGAAAAAAACTGATCATCATGACGTTGAAGGGTGCCCTAAAACGTTGCAGATGTCACTGATGTATGGCCAAAGTGTCAGTTATATGACGTCTGTGGAATGATATATGTTGTATTTCAAGGTAATATTTAAATTCCTGCCTGAAATCTCCACCTCAAATAATGTTATATTCATCTAAAATCACTTTTCTACCATAATATAAATTATGCTTTATAACTGGCATTAACATGTATTTGTTCAAATATTCTGATTAATGCTGTCACACTAATTGAGATCCTGTGACATTTAATCTAATCTCCTATATTTATCTCTGAAAACAGTGATTGTTTGTTTACAGTGTTAATTAATGCAAAACATGTTCAGATACATCTGAAGATTGACTCAATGGTTCATTATCACTTTAAACCTATAATACAGATTGCATACGTATTCTGGAAAACAAGGCAAAGAATGGGTCCAATCAGGATACTTACAAACACAAGCATATTATCTGCAATTATCTGCGAATTTGTATACATTTAATTAAGAAAACAATAGAATAGCTTCATGAATTGTACATTGCCATCTGTGGCTATGCCAATCCTTTTGATATAAATAAACGGTCAATATTTCAATTCTTTCAATAATCAATTGACTTGAAGCATTTCAAAATCTTTTTTTCATGTTGATGTCAGGAGGCATCAGGGGTATTTCTGGTTGCTGCATTATGTATTTAATTATTAATAACACAATCAACATGTTAAAGAGTTGTCTAGGATATTAGAAGGCCTACATATCCTACAAGAGAGTGATACTTAATCAGCTACCAGCCTTCATCAGTTGTTTAATTTTCTCACCATGCTATTTCTTATTAGTTTGAAAATGTTAATCACATTAATGTGTACTGCTGTGCATCCAAGCAATTAATCTGATGCTGACATAAAATGCTGAGGAACTGCAATAACCAGTGAAATGTACCCATAATATCAGTGATAACTATTATGATTCTTTGAAAAACACTGTCATCTTCTTTTAAAATGTATAGGGCAGAGTGGTTTAATTTCTGAACCTTTACGACATGAAAATATCGTGGACAGATTTAAAGTGTTCTTGAAACACTTACTGCATATTGCTTTAATGGCATAGAGAATTTACTCCTCTGTCCTTCTTTTGGAATTGTCCTTCCTGGCAAATCATGATTGACCTAATTGTCTTGCATTATAGTTTGCATAATAATAAACTCATGAAAGATTTTGCAGTTACATTCCAGCAATAAAATGTCTCCGTGTTAACCCTTTTTCACTAAACGGAGATTGTAAGAGATATTACACACTCTGCTGACCCTTTTATTGTAGCTTGTAATTAGCACAATGCTAAGTGTATATTAAGTTGTCAACATGTGATGATTAATTAGCAGAAGGTTAAACATAACATTGCACTACTTTACTATTCTAATTCCAATAAGATTGCTTCTTTGTGTCATGATCCGTGTTTAAAGAGACTCAAACGACCATCTGTCTGACTACAAACCTGCTTAAATATCTGAAAATTCTTCAGTCAACGATCTCAAACACCTAGAAAGTGTATCAGACAAATTCTCCTAATCTTATAAAGGGCTTCCAATAATTTTTTAGTTGTAAGTAAATATAGTAAGTAAGTAAGTAAATATTATTTTATAAAGCACATTTAAACATAGCAGAGCTATTCAAAGTGCTGAACACAGTAATGAATAAATAAATAATATAATAAAACAGCACAGAAACATAAAACAAACAAAACAAACAATTAAAACAGGATATTCCGTATCAGAACGCCAGGGAAAAGAGATATGTTTTCAATTTTGATTTAAAAATGTAAATGGAAGGTGCAAAGCAGATGTCCAGAGGCAATTGATTCCATAGGCGGGGGGCGGCAACTGAAAAAGCTCTATCTCCCTTAGTTTTTAAATGAGAGCGGGGGATGGATAATGTCTGCAGATCTTAATCTGGAAGTAGGCAAAGGAGTAAGAAGATCTGGAGTCTTGATCGTTAACCCTTTAGGCGCCAGAGGTTTTTTCCAAAAACTTTAGATTTTGACATCTTAATTTCAAAAGACAATATCTTAAAAGTGAAACAAGATAGATACTTTTTGTAAATTAGAGAAATATTAAGCATGACCCAAAGTTTATGTAGGGATTAAATTTCCCCATCTAATTTGCATATTATGACGTCATATAGTGGCAGAAATCTTGGATTATAGAATTTTCATGAAAAGTCACATGTTTAAATGATAAAATGCAGCACTTCTTCCCCCAAAATGTCCATCACCTTCTGTATGCTATATGGCACAATACTGAATGCTCAGGTATATAGTAAATAATAACCAAACTGTGCAAATCATTACTAATAAATGGTAGAACAAACCATATGCATGTAGTGTTTGGCCTTTTGCTGTGGAGATTTTCCATTTCCTACGTGCAGTAGGCACTCTGATTCCATGTATGGGGCTTATATTATTTATATGACACACAAACACAAGTAGACAAGAGCTGTTTAGTTCAAGAGATGACTCGTTAGGGCAAAGCGCAGCTCATAAGTGATGATAGGAGCAGCGCGATCACGGCCAGATCTACCTCGCGCGCGCGCACGTCGAGTATGCATACTATTGCGACTCCCCACCCTGCCTTCTGTACTATGAATACTTCGACCTCGTCTAACATACCCAGTGATAATAAACAAAGTCTCCACCACAATACTATCGCCGCGATCGCGGAGAGACTGATGAAATGGCTCACTCTCACACTATCTCCGCTTTTGATCACACTGATTCAGTGTGCTGTAACTTGAACATTTTGTATAGAAACATGACGTTTTTTTGAGTCAGGGATGAAGTATGACATGTCTGCCATCCAGTGGAGGGGATGTCGAACGAAATTTGACACCCAATTTGACAAAATCGTCCGTTTTATTCAGTGACGCATCTTGTCAAATCGACTCGACCGTGGCGCCTAGAGGGTTAAGAGCTTTAAAAACAAACAACAAGATTTTAAACTGAATTTTCTAAAATGAATCAGGAGCCAATGAAGGGACGCTAAAATAGGGGTGACATGATCAAATTTATTTGCAGCCTTGCAGCTGCATTTTGTACAGTACCAACTGGAGGTGTAACGGAGGCCAGTTAGTAGTTGCTGTGCGAGTAAACCTCACTCCCCGATCTCGATAGGCGCTCTGAGCGACAGACGCTAGAGGCTGCAGTCTTTAGCCTCCTTGTTCAGAGCGCCAGACTCTCATGCCGGAGACCCGGGGTCGAGGCCCGCTCGGAGCGGGTCGTGTTGAACCCGGGTGTAAGGGGTTACATTGGTGCCGTGACCCGGATGAGAGCGAGGTTTGGGGGTGAGTGTGAGCGGAGGCCGGCTGGTAGTTGCTGTGCGGTGAACCTTCACTCCCCGATCTCAATAGGCGCTCTCAGCGACAGATGCTAGAGGCTGCAGTCTTTAGCCTCCTTGTTAGAGCACCCGACTCTCATGCCGGAGACCTGGGTTCGCAGGCCCGCTCGGAGCGGGTCGAGTTGGACCCGGGTGTAAGGGGTTACAGAGGCAACCGAGTGATGACTAAGGAAAACCCAGATACAAGGAATTACAATAGTCTAAGCGTGAGGTAATAAAAGCATGAATAACCTTCTCCAAGTCTTGTGCTGACAGAAACAATTTAATGTTTGAAGTAATCCGCAATTGATAAAAACTATTCCTAACAACAAAATTATTTTTTTTAGTTAAGGACAATTCTGAGTCCATGATAACGCCAAGGTTCCTAACCTGGGAGGAAACAGAGGGAAAATGATTGCTTACCTCCCCTATAGTACTACTCCTCAATTTCGGCTAATCAAAACAATTATTTCCATTTTGTCTTCATTAATTTGGAGAAAGTTGAGCATTAACCATTTCTTAATGTCCCCGAGGCAATCCAACAAAGGTTGAATTGAATCACCAGCTTTCAGCGGCAGGTGCAGCTGTGAATCATCTGCATAATTGTATCCCCCAATGGACACATAAGTAAAAAGAAGAGGACCCAGAATAGAGCCTTGCGGAAATCCATTAATAATAGGAGCAGAAGATGAAGAAAAATGGCCTATTTCCACTGAAAAACCTGTCTCTAAGATATGATCTAAATCACTGTAAGGCCGTACCCTTGATACCGAAGAAGTTCTCCAAATGGCAAATAAGAACACTATGGTCTACAGTATCGAATGCAGCCGTAAGATCCAGCAGGATCAATATGGCATTTTTACCAGTGTCAACTGTAAGTAAACTGTCATTGAACACTTTTAGCAATGCAGACTCTGTGCTATGATAGGCAGTGAAACCAGATTGAAAAGGTTCTAGTAAATTTAAGAAATGAGTGCAATTGCGATTGCAACTTTTTCTAAAAGTTTTACTAAAAATGATAGCTTAGAGAAAGGCCTATGATTATTAAAGCAACCCATTCAAACCTTGTTTCTTAAGCAAAGGCTGAACAACCGCATGCTTGAAACTATTCGGAACTATCCAACTGTCCAAAGACGAGTTAATCAATGCATGGACACTGGGACCGATTATAGGAAAACCCTCTTTTAGAATATCTGCAGGTATAACATCAAGTGAGGAGGTAGTTGCTTTCATCCTGTTAACCAGTGTTCGAACTATACCGTGTCCTTTGGGGGAGCCCAATTTTTTGGGGGGTGGGGGTGTGTTTGTGCACTTGCGTGTGCAGAGGATTTAAGCGCCTTTCAGACAGAACGCGCAATGCGCAGTACTATGAAACCCACTCATTTCAAGGACTTCCAAAGATACATAACAGCTACAAATGTATGCAAGCACTATATGCAGGATTCACCGTATTGAAACAAATTGATAAGTCAAACAGCAAACAGCCATCCACAAATAGTCTATAAATAGGCAGTGTTTGAGTTCACTTGAACAAGGTTTAAATTACCCGTCGGCTACAGAAGAATACCACAATTCCTTCGTTTAGTTAGGCCTAAGACATCGAGAGTCAAGCAGACCTATATAACAACCCAGCCACAACACATAATTGGGAATAACAGTGCATTACCTTAACACAGAATGGATTTCAAAGACTTGCGCAGATCAATGGCCTCCAACATTTATATTTTTTCTACGAATCTTAAATATAAAAATGAGTTAACATGCATTAAACATGATTGGAATTTGCACTGCAGCGCCACCATACCTTGATGCTCATGACAAGAATAGCATGTATAGATATCTTTATTGAAGTGAATTAGGTTTAAATCGCCGTCATGCACAAATTAAAAATATTTTGGATATTTTACAAATAATACTGAAATTGCACGTCAAAATAAAACTTTGTGTATATAGACCCCCAAAATTTCACAAATCCCGTTTTCAGAGGAGCCCATGCCATATTAAGGGAAGCCAAGCTCCCCCTAGCTCCCCCGTAGTTCGCACCCTGCTGTTAACCACTTCACAGAGGTCCATTAAAGAGACATGCGCAAAATTTTGGAAGAAAAATGGGATAATCAGCGAATTTGAAGACTGGTCTGGAAGCTGTAAAAGTGAAAGATGCAGAATAGCTAACACTTTATTCGCTAAAAACATTAAAAAATTCTCTAACGTTCAGGTGAGGGTTCCGCATGAAACTGACAGCTTGGACTTATTACAGAGTTTTATCATGGAAAATAAAATCTTAGGTCTATGACAGTGTTTATCAATTAAATCAGAGAAATATTTAGATCTAGACGCACTCTGAAACTTAACCAAACACTCAAAAGATACCGTATAATGATCATGCTTCCATTTCCTCTCTGCTTTACGCCACGCCTGTCTCAGACAGCCGAGTGTTATTATCCAACCAATAGTACGATTTCTGTTGCTCCCAGGCCAACTTTTTTTTTGCTTAACATACAATAAATGCCTGACAGTGTGCAAATGTGTTTGTAAGATGACATTTTTTTGTATACTCTTTTATACTTTCTGTAACATTTTATTATTATTATTATTATCCAGATATAAATTGGGCAACTTTTATGTAAATACCAATAATCTAACAATCTTAAAAAAGCTAGTTGTATTGCTAGCTTGTATTTATGGAAGGGGAGTAAGTTAGAAATTAGATGTTATGCTAGGCTGTTGTCATCAATACACCAAAAAAACTAGCAAGCTAAAAAAGCTATCAGCTTGCATTTATGCAAGGGAGTAAAGTTAGAAATTGGTGTTATGTTAGCTAAGCTGCAGCCCATCAACAAGGATACAAGGATGTTTGTCACATACATTGATTTACAGGTGCAAAACTATAAGCAAGATGTTGGTGAGCTAGCAAGCTAATGCTAACGTTTGCTAGCAAGCTAATACTAATGTTCGCTAATGCTAAACTACCTTGGCAAACTAGCTGCTTCAACTTACCGATCTCTTCTAGCGCTGGTGTCTGTACATTTATGTCTTTTGGGCACCATCGCACGCTTCAAATGTCCAGGCTAATGTCCAGCCCTTAGATCTGTGTACAGGCTACAGAGCTAAGAGGTTGGTTTTGATTGGTCCATCTGTGTTAATTTAGGGGTTTGATTGGATATTGCATCTACTGGAGATAGAACCTTATTATCCCAACTCGGTTTATGTTTATGTTTTTTTTTTTGTGTAGATGGAACCTTTTTATTTTACTAATAACTACTAACAAAATATAAAACACCACACAGACATTAAATGAATACCTAATGGATCAAATGGGTGACAAAACCTAAATTTCAACCAAAAGTGGGAAATAGAACCGTATAATTCTCAATCTCACGACGTGAATTTCCAATCTAACCGAACATAAGCCTTTTACTGGGCTAGTTTACAGCTATTGATTTTCAATCAAAGCTTTGTATTTCCAATTCTAGGACCCACCCCAAGCAAAGTTTGGATTTGAGGCCTCAGCCCATCAGAAAAGATGGTTGGGTAATTTAATTGTTGCAACTGTGGAGTTTTTTTTTTTTTTTTTGGAAGTGTTGTTAATGCCACAGGTGAACCTTCTTTTTTGGCTGGGTCAAGCACCTTTTTTTGGCTGGGTCAAGTCTTTTTCAATAGACATTTAATTTTTGAAAGCAAAAAACAAATCAAACATTAACAAAACTGTTAAGCTTTAACAAATGTGGCATTGTGTGCTTTAAATATTGCTGTCACTTTGTCACAATTGCTTGTGGCGTTTCACTTTCGGGCATGTTACGTCCCCAGCTCTGGTGTTTGCTGCTACAAGAGCATTTGAGCTGCAGTGTCTCTCCCCTTTCTTAATTGCAGATGGGCCACATCTGATTCGAATCACTAAGTTTGCGCTATATAAGGCTTCTGGGACCGTTCCTGAGTGCGCACACAGAGGCCGAGACCAGAAGTGTCGCACTGCTGTGTTTTCTGTATTTGAAACATCTGTGCCTACTTGCTGTCCACCCAGCAGAACTGAAGCGTTCCACCTACGTGGCAAATCTTGTTGCTACCTATTCACTACTTAAAAACCGAACCTGTTAAATATGAACATATGCCTATTATTTTTGCTGCCGAGCCGATCTGTGTGTTAAAGCTCTCCTTTATGTTAAGGGTGGTGTCCAATCACCCGTAACAGGACACTCTTGCCCTAACTGAAGGTAAAAGGATGTTGCTGAAGGCATTAGTGGAGTTAATCGATTGTTGTCGGCATATTTCTGGTTAAAGGCACTGTTCCCACCACTGCTGTCCAAGTGTAGAACTACACTCTCCCTAAGGAATCCCATACTACAGTAGTCAACATTTGAAGTGGATCAAAACCTTTCATCAAAGTTATACATGAACTTTGTATAATACCCAATCTTTGGACAACTCTGAACTTTTTTGATCCACTTCAAAACTGTAGTTTAAGATGAAGATTAAAAGGGTTACCACTTTACTTTTCCCGCTACTCGTTAGTCGTCATGGTTATTGACATGTTTAGCCATTAGTTTAGCTATGTATCATTACTCAACCTCTTTGTAGTAGTACTGTATATAATATCATATAATCATATAATGGTACATGCACTTCAAGTTGATTGTACTGAAATGTGTGTTGGCAGTGCCTACAACCATCCTATAATAATACAAATCCATCCAGTTTTCTTTTTGTTTGAATCTTTTTATATGTTTTACCTGCCTCAAATTGAGCCATTTGATTTTGTGACGTCACTACATTGGACATACCTCCCACGATTGTTGATTGACAGCAGCATTTTTACACAGACCCATCCTAAGCGAGCTGTCATCAGTCCATATGTTGCATTCTATTCTGTGTGTTCTTTTACCCTATGAGTTCAGTATTAAAGACTTTGTTGGAACTTTATCCTCAAATGATGCAACATTGTGTTGATGAGCAGCTTTCTTTGCCCCTTTCTCTTTCCGCCTTTAACCCTAAAACAGGCAAGAGTGGAAAATGATCATCAAAAAAATCATTTCATGTCACTTTTTATATCATCTGGACTTAGGTGAACATATCCAAAGGAATTTCTGAAATATTTGATCTAGTTTTATCTCCCATAATCTGTTGCCTATTTAGGTATAAAAAGTCCAAAGTCATCAATGTTTCTGTGATTTATTTGATGCAAAAAAAAATGTAATATGCAAAATATGCTTCATGTATGACTTGTCTAAGTCTCCTAAAATTGAGGCATATATATTTCTTAATTTTTTTTTTCACTGCTAAACTGGTTTGTCTTAATCCTCAAGTGTAGCCCTTGAGGTCCACTGTCCTGCAGGTGCTTAGCTCCATCCCTAATCAATCATATTATGTAATTTATGATATAACTTCTAATGTTCCAAGTAACCCTGAAGACTTTGGTTAATTCTTCCAGGTGTTTTTAATCAGGGTTGGACACCCCTGTTCTACCATGAAATGAGCTGTGTGAAACTCTGCAAGAAAATGGACTGGACTGGACTGGACTGCATTTACATTTATAACGCTTTCACAGACCCAATGGCCACCACTTTACATATTACCTTACATTCACTCAGACGCATACACAGACGGCGGTGTCAGCCATGCAAGGTGCTCGTCGGGAGCAGCTGGGGTTAGGTGTCTTGCTCATGGACACCTCGACACTTGGTCAGGTGGAATCGAGGTGAACCACCAACCTTCTTGGTTTGTAGACAACCTACTGTACATGAACTACTGAGCCACTGCCACACCAAGAAAATATCTATTTATAAATGCAAAGATATTGTCAACTAAATGTAATACTAAAAAAGGTTTACATGTCAATATTACCAGTTGTTATTTTTTTTTACTCAAAATACATAGATTGAGAAGGTGACTATTTACAGAGCGCCCTGAGGCCAGGAGGGCCTATAAGGGCCACGAACTTGGTACAACAATTCTACTGGGATCGTGTAGGTATATGTTACAAATTGTAACAATCTACTGTCCTTACCAATGCCCAAATTCATGTACAAGATAATATTGATTCATGTCCCCAGGAGCTATGAATAATTAGGATTTGCTGCTGACTATAGCTAGACAGAGACAGGTGCTGGACATATTTGGGGACATTAAGCAGTTTAGTGGACAGCAATTCAGACACCCTTGACTGCAAGATGAGTCATCAATGTTTTTAGTCTGTTTTCCCAGACGAGAAAGACTAAAATTTGAAATGTGTATTTCTGCTATTTTTAGCAGTACACTACAACATGCCCTCAAATCTAACAAACGTTGTATTAAATGCTGCAGCTATGATCTCTTGGTATGTTTTATGTCGACCATTTATGACACCAGACATGCATTTTACAGATTTAAAAAAACAGCAGCAGATTTTAACCAAAAGTTGATTTCTGGGCTAGTCCATTTCCAGTATGGTTTTAAAAAAAAGCATGAAAAAGCATTAAAAGGCTGGTAAAAGAGAAAATGTGAAATCATTGCAGCTCATCCGAGCTTCTTACCTGTCATGAACCCTTAAAGAAAGAAGAAGAAGGGGTAAATATGCCGTGAAATACTGTCATTCCAGTGGTGATGATGGAACAGAAAAGAACGTGCTGTCCTTTCTACAAGTCTTTGAAAAAATCACTATGATGATGTCAAGAATGAAGCATGAAGTCTAGAGAATTTATATATATACAGTATACACTACTGGTCAAAAGTTTGGCAACATTACTGTTTTAAATGTTTTTGAAAGAAGTCACTATGCTCATCAAACCTACATTTATTTGATCTAAAATCCAGAAAAAGAACAGAAATATTGTGAAATATTACAGCCCATTCTCACCCTAAGGCGTCACCTAACTGACGCCTTGGAACTATTTGACCACACTTTAGGCACCCTTTAGCGTCAGTTAGATGATGCCCTAGGATAATCGTGCAACCCTCTCCTACCCCAGACCTAAACCCAACCACATCATCTAACTAATGCTTTCCTTTCAGCGTCAGTTAGATGACGCCATCAGGATCACGTCATGTAACTGATGCTAAAGGGCACCTAAAGCATCAAATATTGAAGCATGGTCAAAGGTGACGCCTTGGGGTGAGAATGCGTTGAATATTATTACAATTTAGCCAAAAGTTTTGAGACAGTCCTCCAAATAATTGAATTCAGGTGTTCCAATCACTTCCATGGCCACAATTTTATAAGATCAAGCACCTAGGCATGCGGACTGCCTCTACAAACATTTGTGAAAGAATGGATCGCTCTCAGGAGCTCAGTGAATACATGCGCAGTACCGGGATAGGTTGCCACCTGTGCAATAATTTCCTCAGTAAATATGCCACGGTCAAAGGTCAAAGGTTTGTGGTATTATAATAAAGTGGAGCTCCAGCGCACCAAGACATTTTGGACAAGTTTTTGCACCGAACTTTGTGGGAACACTTTGGGAATGGCCCCTTCCTCTTCCTTGTAAGCTTGGCATTGAGAAAGGTCACATGTGACCGAAACGTTTGCCACTCTTCTTCAGTATTTGATTTTATCTCACTTTTGACGTCTCTTGTCTTTGATGGCGTGTTCGGACTCTTTTGAAGTGCCTCTCTTTTTTGATTTTTTTATCTACTCGCCTTATATCGACTAAATTTAAGGCACGGTGAGTCCCTAGCTACCCTTCCTGTTCCAACATGACTGCACGCCAGTTCACAAAGCAAGGTCCATAAAGACATGGATGAGTGAGTTTGGTGTGGAGGAACTTGACTGGCCTGAACAGAGTCCTGACCTCAACCCGATAGAACACCTTTGGGATGAATTAGAGCAGTGCGAGCCAGCCCTTCTTGTCCAACATCATTGCCTAACCTCACAAATGTGCTTCTAGAAGAATGGTCAACAATTGCCATAAACACACTCCTAAACCTTTTGGAAAGCCTTCTAAGAGTTGAAGCTGTTATAGCTGCAAAGGGTGGGCCAACTCCATATTAAACAAATTATATTAAATCTTACAGATTAAGACTGGGTTGTCATTAAAGTTCAAGTGCATTTGAAGGCAGATGTCCCGAAACTTTTGGCAATATAGCGTATATGTGCTGGATGGGAAAACCTTAAAATAGAAGAGAGAGTTGAGAAGAGAGTTTAATTTCTGTGGATGGTATTTGAGAGGTTTTTAGCTAGGATGACAGTGATGTTTGCTGACTAAACACATTCATAATGGAACTTGTTCTCATAGTTTCCTTCACAGGGTCCTGGGAGAAATAGCTCATAAACAGATATAATTATGTTGTTGTGAGATATGAAACTCAAACAGTAATGAGCCCAGTGAACAGAAAACGTGTATGATGAATTTGTTAATCATATTCTTGGTTCATTTGTAGCGTCATATGCAAACCGGAACCAGAAATCAAACTGCAGGATTCCCATTATAATGACATTATTTTAGGCCTCACGTGTTCTTTTAATGCTGTTTCATCAAATTGTTTGTGTGTGTGTGCGTGTTGTGGAATTTTAAGAAGCTGAGAATTATCATTCTCATGAATAAATCAGCATATAATTATGATATAATAAGGATAACGTGGCATATAATTTGGATTCTGTGGTCATTTATTTATTTTTAAATAATGGCAGGCAACTGATTCCCTGTATAGCTATCCAAGTTTCTTGTTCTTCTCATTAGAAAACGGTTTAAACTGAGTTAGGTACATGATAATTGTAATGGTCATCAGCTGGAACCATAATTTTTCCATAATTTCCCATAATTCACTGCCCGGACTCATCATCCCTGATTATCACATTCACCTGTGTCTCATTGTATTGTTTAGTTCACTCCATATAAGCCTGGTTCACCTCATCATTCCCTGCGAAGTCTTGTATGTTGTTCCACTGCATTTCTGAGCATTTCCTATGTTGTCTTTGTTCCTGGTTCTTGATCTCTGCCCGTGTCCTGTTTTTCCTGTTCCTGCTTCACCCTCTGAAGTTGTTTGTTTGGACTGCCTGCCTGTGTATGTCATTTGCCTTGATCCTGATTACGATTTAGATTTTTTTAATAAACTGCATTTGGATCCTCAACCTTCTCAACCTCAAGTCTCATCCCAAGACGTCATATAACTGACGTCTTGGGATGTCTTTTGACCATACGTCAATATCCGCCTTTCAGGGCCCCCCTAACGTCGGTAGATGACGTTCTCGAATCCTAACTCTACCCCAGACCTAAACCTAACCCTAAACCTACCCCGTCACCTAACTAACGTTAAAGGAAAAGCGTCAGTGGTATGACGTCCCAGGATCATCATATAACCGACATTTAGGGGGGCCCTAAAAGGCGGATATTGACGTATGGTCAAAATACGTCCCAAGACGTCAGTTATTTGACTTCTTGGGATGAGACTGTGTTAACCTTCGTGTCTCGGAGCAGTTCATAACAATAATTGTCCTAAAATATTTGGTACTGAAGTTTGAAATAGTGCTTTGCTCTTGGTTTTAAATGGTGACTAAATATTTTGGAAAATTGAGCTTAATCCCAGTCCCAATCCTGACTTTAACCTATCCCTATTAAGGTTTTGTCATAATCACAAATATGCTTCAACTATGCTTGTGCTGTAGAAAAAAAGTTCAATGGGGTTCTACAGAATAGAACCTTTTCTTCTAAGTGGTCATATTGTTTTGGACTATTATTATTTTCTTCTTGCCTGAGGTACACTTGTAATGTTGCTGCTATTTTCCTGTGATATGGTGCCCCTAAACCTATTGTGGGTTTCCTGTTGTGTCAGATACAGTTTTTAACTGCAACATTCTTCATCAACTGCTAAGTTTGCCTTATTACACAAAATAATGTATGCTGAAATCAACGGCAGTAAACTTCATAGATATTTGTTATACAATAAGAAGTATTGTCTTTAAGGAATAGTATTGTGACTCATTTTCTCACAGGAGTATAATACTGTACCCGAAGTTACATTTTTATACTCTAAAAAAAAAAAAAAAAAAAAAGGTTCATGGAACCTTTGATTCCATTAGAGAACCTTTATTTTTTCACTAAATTTTATCTTTATTATTTTACACTTGGAAAATAAGTTATGTTTTATCCAAAGGTTCCTAAATAGTTATTCTATAGCATCTCTATAAACAAACAAACAAACAAACAAAAAGAAATCAGACCTAACAAAATTCTTTCCAGCACAAGAGCATTTTTGGGGGCTAGGGAGGACATTTTAGTATCCGGTAAAGTATACTATTATAGAACATCAAGCTATTTTATGATGAACATTTCACAGCCTCTTTCAGCCCCAGAGTTGTCTGACCTCTCTCAGCAGTGTGGTAAACAGCATCTTTGTATGGCATGATGCCCAAGACCGCATGCAGGACACGGGAATGCAGAATTCCACACAGAACAAAATCACTAGTAATTAAAGGTGCAATTTGAAAAACACATCATTGACTCACCCTTATGTCATTACAAGGTTACACTTTATTTCAATATTCCACTTTAGACATTCTAACTATAAGTAACTTTGCAACTACATGTCAACTATAACTCTCATTAGATTATTAGTAGACAATTTTATTGTCTACTAACTATTTGTAGAAATAAAGTGTTATCCAAAACCTTTGTGCAAAACAAAATTAAACCAAGCATTAGAAATTTAATTATTATGTTTAGATAGTTAGTGATTTAGTGCTAATATTTCTTTTTCTATTTCGTGTTTGTATTTTTTTACTTCACTGTCCGACTGATTGCACTGTATTCTTTGGTAACACTTTGGATTACAGCTCAGAAAGTACTGCATGATCAAGATGAATTTAGAGCGTAACTTTCGGTAATTGTAGTGTACCTATAAAGTTTTTACATGTAAGTATAAGGGAACAAAATATTAAGTTTGGGCAATAAAGGGTAAACAACCAAGCAAAAATTTTTATTATATATATATATATATATATATATATATATATATATATATATATATATATATATATATATATATATATATATATATATATATATATATATATATATACTGCAAGTACTACAGAACTAAGGGATACTTACTCTACTATTATGATTCAAGAATCTTACATTTTGGGAGCCAATTTTTTTTTTTTTTTTTTTTAGGCAAAAGTGCATGTTTAAGTTTAGGCTTTCATGTTTCAAAGGAAGTAAAACTATTGCAATTTCTTTTAAAATACTGGGAAATACACTCTTGTTCCATATAAAGTAAGTGTGACAACAGACAAAAAGTAGGGGCAACATGTGCTACTTTCTGTCAAGACACAAGCATTTAAAATAAAAAAGCAGTTTTTAAATGTTTTAGAATTAGGTTATTTTTCTAAATAAAGGTTTCCGAGTCAGTGATATAAGATTGTGTTTATTTTTATTGTACTTACCCTAATTACAGTTGAACAAGAGGTTAACAAGCACCACTTTAATTTACAGCCTGCGATGTCACACTTACCCTGTAACTACATGGAACAAGAGGGTAACAAGCACACATACATGGAACAAGAGTATCTTTTCCCAAAATTTAAGTTTAAGTTTACTTATATTAAAAAAAAAAAAAAAAAATATATATATATATATATATATATATATATATATATATATATATATATATATATATATATATATATATATATATATATATATATATATATATTGTATAAATGCATAGATATGTACCCTGTAATTTTTAATAAGCCTATACAGTATATGTACGTTAAGGTACGTTATGTTCTTGCTAAATTGCTCAAAAAAAGTAAGATTGTTGCATTATAATAGTAGAATAAGTATCCATTAGTTGTATAATTATTACAGAATAAATACTTTTTTAATTCTCCGGGTTATTAACACTTTATTCCCCAAACTTTAAATATTGTTCCCTTATTTACATGTATGTACTTTATAGGTACACTATAACTACCGAAAGTTGCACTGTAAATTCTTCTTATATTACGCAGTACTTTCCGGGCTGTAATCTAAAGTGTTTCATATTCTTACTTTTGATTCTAAACTGAACCAAAATGGCACTTAGAATTGGTTAGTGGCAAAAATAAATTACTTAATTGTGGAATTTAAGAGATGACCTGGGTCTGTGGTGGAGTAGTAAGTTTGACGTGTAATTAAACTGATGGGGCAGTGAACCCAAGGTTACCCCTTGAGTCAAGCTCCCCCTGTCCAATTTTCAGGACAAAATTGGCTCCATCAGAGACGTCCAATAGATTTCTTAGCCAAAAGAAAACCACAGACACAGTGTGCTCACCATGGGAAAATCTCATAGTAAAACTGGTAGTTGTGAAAAGTATGATCCACTGGTGTTTTGCTAGATGAGAAGTTTATCTATGTATCATCTTTTTACTCTTTTAATTCATTTTATCCGTATATATCACTTTTAATTTATTTTAAAACTGTTTGAATTTTCCTTGCTTTTATTTTGGGATTATTTTCATTCCTTTCTGTTGAATTGCCAAAGTGTATGAACTGTGCTGTAGGTTTACCTGTTTTTGTGGCATTTGCTTCGACCATGTTTTATCTTGTTGGGAAACAGAGCATAGCTGTGGTGCTTAATGGTGAGTGAAGAGGAAAGGATACAAAGCAAGGACACACAGCACGTGCCTCCATGGACCTCTGGGATTAAGATATTAAATGTGAATTATGGCAGATGAGTACATCCGTCACCTTGCCGAAAGCAATGATGTTCCGTTTTTACAGAGCCATCAAAAACCTGCTGTGTCAGAGATCAGTATGATTTCAGGTCTTTGTCACGCTGCAGGAACAATACATCACTTAATTCTTGTCCGGTTCAGCAGTAGAAAAGCCTAGAATCAGCCAATCGTACTTATGTGAAATATTTGATAAGAATTTTTTGAAGGAAGGTGATGTTTGATCAAGCAGGTTCTCCCAAAGAATTCTTGTTCAGTTTAATTTATTAAAATGAGCAATACAATTTAACATTTTGTCACAATTTAACTTTATTGTGTTATACAACTAATAAATTTTACTTAATTTTTGTTAAACTACATTAATCATTTTTGTTGACATGGGCTACGTTTCCCCAAAGCATCGTAAGCTTGAGTTGATCGTAATGCCACCAGTGGTCGCTACGATCCACTTAGATCACAATGCTTTTGAGAAACACAAAACGCATTGTTAGCCAACTATAGTGGCAAGTTCCATTGAACTCTATTGGTACAACAGAGCTTGCGACCATATAGTTGGCTTTGGGAAATGCACCCCTGAGTGGATCTGTAGTTCCCAGCAATGGAAGCTTTGCAAGGGACTGCATTAGGAGAGTATACTTACACCTGTCTTTACTTAGAGGTTCATTATATACAATGTGTATAATGATAAATAACAAAAAAAAGCCTAGTAATGATGTTTGATAAATTTAGGATGATTAATACAGTATAATGAAGTTAAAAAATACTAGATCTAAACCAAATTTGATCTAAATCGAATTTGGTCTAAACCCACTACATTGTTTAGACCCAAGGACCCAAGTACAGTTGACTATACTTATATCAAGGTGGAAAAGACATTTATCGTTTAAAACAGAAGAATATTATATCAAACTTATTCAGCAATGTGATCTTGTTGGAGGAATCAGGTCTACTGACAGTTATGCTTCAGTAAATCCTTGTTTTTTTTCAGGTTGGTTAAATTCATGATCAGTAATCTTAAATCATTTATTGTACTTCAACAAAACCAGTTATTGTAGATGTTACCAGATTTGAGATGCTGTAGCTCTCCCTAAAGCTTCCAGACTAAACTCTGCATCTAATGTAGCAGCCTGTGGTTTGTAGGTTATAAACATCAGAGAAGTGATCTCTCAATGCAATACTGAGGATGAGGTTGTTTAGTCGTCAGTCTGACACTTGATTATTGAACCCAAAACAATGCTGCTCAACTGAAATCCCAGATAAGAGTCTAAACTGCCATGCACATCAGCAGAAATGAAATTATTGAGATTTCAAATTTAACAGGCTACCCTGTATGATGGTTTAGTCACTTTCTAATTCACTGAAAAACAAAATTATATCAAATGGTGGAGACATTGTATTTCATATACCATTCTGCCTAACAAAGGCTGTAGTAGACATGGAAGAGTTCATGTTTTTGATTGTCGATTGAATGTTTTGATCATGACAGATGTAGAATCAATTGTTCCATCACGTAAGAGTGCCAGCTGATGATGTTGATTTGTTATTTTTTTTTTTTTTTTTTGGTGGGACTTAAGTCAAGATCCAGTTGACTTTAGGATGTAGGTACACCTCTTTGGAGCAACATCATTTCTTAGCTGCGCAAACTTGCACTTAGGAAATGTGCACAAGATCATAAAAAAGCATTTGATTGTTTGGTTTCAGTTTCTTCATTTGAACAAGCGATAACTTTTTACCAGGAGCTTGAATCCATATGTGCCAATGGTGGATTTAGGCTCACAAAATGGATGAGCAACAGGCGTCAAGTGCTAGACGCAATACCGGAGGATCAAAGAGCAAACACAGTGAAAGACTTGACTATAGAGTGGGATTCTCCATCAGTTGAAAGAGTGTTGGGAGTGCAGTGGTGCATTCAGTCTGACATATTCAAATTCAAGACTGCAATCAAAGACAGACCTCTGACCAGAAGAGGAATCTTATCCATGATTGGTTTCATCTACAATCCATTGGGAATTGTGAGTCCTGTAGTGTTGTGTGCAAAAAAATAAAACAAAAATCTTGCAAGATATCTGCAAAAAAGATTCAGGATGGGATGATGTCTTGCCTGAATTGGTTGGCTACAAGAACTTGGCTACAAGAAAAAAAATGGACCACATGGCTACAAGAAAGTTTTGTGCTTCCTAGATGTTAAAAACCTCCCAACTTTGGTGACATCACAAATGCACAGTTGCATCATTTTTCTGATGTGAGCCAGGATCGATATGGAACTGCGACATAATTGCTTTTACACAACATGCATTCTCAAGTAAATTGTGCTTTTATCATGAGAAAATCAAGAGTAGCACCAATTAAGTCTGTTACCATGCCTCGAATGGAGCTCATTGCTGCTACCATGGCAAGCTGAATGGATGTGTTATGGAATAAAGAACTGCATCTGCAGCGTCAATTGGATGGACAGTGCTTCTGTTCTCAAATACATCAAGAATGAGACCTCAGGAATTCGAATATTTGTAGCCAATCAAGTGTTAGAAATCCTCAAAGCCTCTCAAGCGTCACAGTTGAGATATGTAGACACAGCAAGCAATCCAGCTGATGTTGCTTCTAGAGGATCAACTGTCCACGTGTTTCTTAATAACAAGACATGGACCTCATGTCCTGCCTTTCTTCTTCTTCTTGAAAGTAAGTGGCCTGCTAATCTCAAAGAACTTGAGAAGCTTGAAGTGAATGACACTGAGGTCAAGGAAAGCATTGAGGTAAACTCTTTACAGCTCAAAGAAGAGGATGGTGTGCTTTCACGTTTCATCCATCACTTTTCTACTTGATTCCGTTTAAAGAAAGCATTGGCTTGGATTTTGAGATTTAAGAATCTGCTCTTGTCTTTTTGTGAGAAGAGGAACTAACTGAGACTTTTCTTGTTCTTATTCAAATGAACAACTAATCTCTGTGGAAAGAGAAATGGAGATTTTCAAAGGTCAACTTGAACAATCTCACCTCTCAACAGAAGAAATTGAGACTGCTGAATTGGAGATTATTAAACTCTCACAAGAAAAGATGTTTCCTGATGAGCTTGCTAGCCTAACAAGAGGTGAAAGTGTAAAGAAAAGTAGTTACATTCATGGACATTGTCCTGTTCTTGATGATGTTTTGAGGGTTGGTGGACGATTGAGTAGGGCAATGCCTGAAGAATCCAAACATTCAGTCATTTTGGCCATTGTTTGCTTGTGTATTATGGAAACAAGTCCAGTACATGTCAGATTTGTTCTGGAAGAGAGTTCAGGAGTATTTACCGCAGCTTCAAGAACATCAGAAATGGTCAAGAGTCAAACACAATTTTAAATCAGGAGACATAGTGGATAACACAGCGCCTCAAAACTCTTGGCTTAAGGGACAAATAATTCAAACTTTTCCTAAAAGAAAAGTATTTGTGCGTCATGTGCAAATTAAGACTAAAAGCAGCTGTCTGTACAGGCCAATGGCCAAGGTCTGTCTTTTACAAGAAGCAGAAGATGGATTTTTTTTCTTACTTTGACATTGGCCTATGAGCTAGACAAGGATAAACTGGAAAGAATACTTTGAATATGAGTATGAACACTTTTTTGAAGTTTTTCCAGATTTTTCCTTTTTTGGAAGAAGAAATAGATATTATCCTTTATGATGTTGTTAATACATTGGTAATTAAAAAAAATCATGTCTCTAATGAAATTGTAATCATCATTTGATAATAATTAGGGGCTGGAATGTAGTAGACATGAAAGAGTTAAGGTTTTTGATTGTCATGTGATCCTGGTGGGGGGTCACGGGATTATGTAGGAATGTAAATATTACAGTCGTGGTCAAAATTAAAGGCACCCCTGGTAAATATGATGAAAACTGGCTGTAAAAAATAATTCTGCTTTGTTTATCCTTCTGATTTAACATTAAAAAAATTGGCAAAATTCTAACCTTTCATTGAAGCAAAATATTTGAAAGTGGGGGTAAATCACACTATGAAATAAATGTTTTTCTCCAAAACACTCTGGCCATAATTATTGGCACCCTGTTATTAAAAACTTTTTGCAACCTCCTTTTGCCAAGATAACAGATCTGAGTCTTCTCCTATAATGCCGGATTTGTTTCGGATAAGTTTGGAGAACACCTGACCAGAGATCAGAGACCATTCCTCCATATAGACTCTCTCCAGATCCTGGAGATTCCCAGATCCATATTGGTGCTTCATCTCTTTCAGTTCACTCCACTCATCAGGTCAGGGTCTGGGGCAGTCATGGCAGAAGCTTCATTTTGTGCTCCGTAACAAATTTTTGTGTTGATTTAGATTTTTGTTTTGGATTGTTGTCCTGATGGAAGATCCAACCACGGCCCATTATAAGATTTCTAGCAGAAGGCGTCAGGTTTTGATTTTTTATCTCATTGAATTTAATAGAATCCATAATACCATATATCTGAACAATATGTCCAGGACCTCCAGCAAATAAATAGGCCCACAACATATAAGATCCAGCAGTATATTTAACCGTAGGCATGGAGTACTCTTCATCCCTGTTTGCAACAAACACATCTGCTGGGTTTGCTGCCAAAAAGCCCCTTTTTTGGTTTTATCTGACCATTGAATCCGGTCCCTTTTGAAGATCCAGTCGTGTCTGACACCTGAAGTTTGTTTTTGGATAACGAGGAGCATTTTTCTTGAAACCCTCTCAAACAACATGTGGGGATGTAGGGGTTGTTTGATATTTTTTTTAGGTTTTGTGACCCCAAGACTCAACTAATCTCTGCAATTCTTCATCTGTGATCCTTGAAGAGTCTTTGGACACTCAAACGTTCATCCTCACCGTCCATAAAGGCAAAATAGACACACGTCCTCTTCCTGGCAGAATCATAACATCTTTAGTTGATTATAACTTCTTAATTATTGCCCTGATGGTCAAAATGGGAATTTTCAATTCTTTAGCTATTTTTCTTACATCCACTTTCTATTTTGTGAAGCTCAACAATCTTTTGATGCACATCAGAAACCATGTTCTTTGGTTTTATTCATTGTGATGGATGATTCAGGGAATTTGACATTTGTGCTTCCTCATATTTAAAAAGTCATAGCTGGACAATTTCATCTTCCTAGTCACCCTGGTGTGCTTAAAAAATAAATATTAATGGGAATGTACTTCAGAGATATTTTTCTCATACAAAATTCTAGGGGTGCCAATAATTATGGACAGAGTGTTTTGAGAAAAACAAATTATTTCAGTAGTGTGATTTACCCCCACTTTCAATTATTTTGCTTCAATGAAAGGTTAGAATTTTGCCCATTTTTTTAATGGAAGATCAAAAGGATAAACAATGCAAAATTATTTTTTACAGCCAGTTTTCATCATATTTACCAGGGGTGCCATTCATTTTGACCACGACTGTAGTTACCTGTCCACTGATTAAGTTAGGTGAGAGTTGGTGAGCTGGGGTGATGTATTCTATGTTGACCACTAAACTTTGCACCATCAAGAAACATCAGCCAGCATTAAAGAATTGCTAGTAAAAGATCATTTTCCTCATCAATGTTGTATTTATGCGTCACAAGTGTATAAGTCTCTGTCTTACTCTCTTGGCGGTATCATCCTTGGATTCAGTAGCTGCTATAAAGGCAAAACACTGTAATATACATTTAGTCCAAACTTATACTGACACCGGCTCTCTTAAACTATGATCCGTTCTGTAAGAGACAGGTTTGGCTCAGATAAACTCAGATTCAGAGAAACTGAGTTTGAAAAATCAATCACAATTCAATCAAGCTATTTTGATCAGTTCCAGAGTTTTTGAAATTATTTGAAGGCCTGCATTACTTGGTCTCGAGCATAACATATATACAGTAATCATACCACAGTTGTGCATCATTCAGAAAAATATTTAGATTTTTTTTAATTCCAATTAAATTAATTAAAATTAAATAGTTTAGCAGATGCTTTTATCCAAAGCAAATTATAAACAATGAGAGCAATATACACTCACCGGCCACTTTATTCCCCATGCTAGTAACGGGTTCAACCCCTTTTGCCTTCAGAACTGCCTCAATTCTTCGTGGCATAGATTCAACAAGGTGCTGGAAGCATTCCTCAGGGAGTTTGGTCCATATTGACATGATGGCATCACACAGTTGCCGCAGATTTGTCGGCTGCACATCCATGATGCGGATCTCCCGTTCCACCACATCCCAAAGATGCTCTATTGGATTGAGATCTGGTGACTGTGGAGGCCATTTGAGTACAGCGAACTCATTGTCATGTTCAAGAAACCAGTCTGAGATGATTCCAGCTTTATGACATGGCGCATTATCCTGCTGAAAGTAGCCATCAGAAGTTGGGTACATTGTGGTCATAAAGGGATGGACATGGTCAGCAACAATACTCAGGTAGGCTGTGGCGTACAACGATGCTCAATTGGTACCAAGGGGCCCAAAGAGTGCCAAGAAAATATTCCCCACACCATGACACCACCACCAACAGCCTGAACCGTTGATACAAGGCAGGATGGATCCATGCTTTCATGTTGTAAACGCCAAATTCTGACCCTACCATCCGAATGTCGCAGCAGAAATCGAGACTCATCAGACCAGGCAACGTTTTTCCAATCTTCTATTGTCCAATTTTGATGAGCTTGTGCAAATTGTAGCCTCAGTTTCCTGTTCTTAGCTGAAAGGAGTGGCACCCGGTGTGGTCTTCTGCTGCTGTAGCCCCTCTGCCTCAAAGTTCGACGTACTGTGCGTTCAGAGATGCTCTTCTGCCCACCTTGGTTGTAACGGGTGGTTATTTGAGTCACTGTTGCCCTTCTATCAGCTCGAAGCAGTCTGGCCATTCTCCTCTGACCTCTGGCCCACAGAACCACATTTCCGCCCACAGAACTGCCGCTCACTGGATGTTTTTTCTTTTTCGGACCATTCTCTGTAAACCCTAGAGATGGTTGTGCGTGAAAATCCCAGTAGATTAGCAGTTTCTGAAATACTCAGACCAGCCCTTCTGAAATCACCTTTCTTCCCCATACTGATGCTCGGTTTGAACTGCAGGAGATTGTCTTGACCATGTCTACATGCCTAAATGCACTGAGTTGCCGCCATGTGATTGGCTGCTTAGAAATGAAGTGTTAACGAACAGTTGGACAGGTGTACCTAATAAAGTGGCCGGTGAGTGTAAGTAATAGAGACAACAGTAGGACAACAATATGCAAGTGCTTTGATTATTCCCAGTAAGTACAGTACATGTATCGGGATTTTTTTTTATTATTAAATAGATATATAGAAGACTAGTGTTAGTATTAATGGGTCAAGTTAGTATAACATAGTTGCCATGTGCGTCGGATTTAGACGCATGGTCAAAAGTGTCAGTTAGATGACGCCCTAGGATGAGAACACAAAATAAGTGTCCTATTTGGGAACTGAATTTTTATTTTATTTTTTTTAAAGAAGACTTTATAACCATCTTTGGGTTCTGTGCCCAATTCTGATTAGCCTGCGATGATTCTTTGCTGCATCACATGTAGATTGGTAATATGTTCAGTAGTTACATATTAGGAAAAGAAACAGGTACACACATTCACAATACAATTTCAGGGCTCTAACTATTGATAGAGACGGACAAAAACAAGAGCAATTATTTGTAAAAGAACCGCTAAGGCACAGTATATGAGGCAATGTGGACCAATCAGGTCAATGTAGTATTAGGAATTAAGAGTAGACGACAGCATACTCTGCAGAGAAAAGCACAGAAAGTCACGCAGGAATGTGAGTAGTGGCTCTAGGCTGATAATATGGGATTAGCAGTGGGAGTTAAGAGCACTGCCTGCACTGAAGAAGAAACTTCTCTCAAATCCGCTGGTCTTTTGGAATTTGGATCTGTCACATCTTCCTGTAGGGAGGCTGGAAGAACTGATGGGCTGGTGAGAGGAATCAGATCATCTTTAACTGCCCTGTTATCTGTAGTACCTTTCAGTTGGCATTGGCAAGAGCCAAACAATCCATCTAGAACCTGATAGTCACAGTTGTGAGCATGATGTAATTGTTTATGGCCCAAGTTGTCTATGAAAGAAGGATAACTGCATAATGCTTAAAGTGTTTTGGAGCTACAGTGTGCATTATCATAAAAAAGATGATTAACACTTTGCACAAATTAGTGTCTGGTTTAATACATACTTTTTTGAGGCAGTAAATAATGACACAAATATCATTAAATTGAATAGCACAAACCTTGCATGATTCATTCAAATACTTTCCTCCCATAAATGTTGCGTCTGAAAGGGAAACTCCTACAAATGCATATGCAAAAGCTGTAAGTAAATCTGGCCCTTGGTTTCCAGTTGCTCTGGTGTTGTGACAGGGAGCAAATTTGGACTGATTTTATATGTGTAGCTGTTGGTAGTAATTTCCCTTTACAGAATGAATGGGGCGTGCCTTATTTCACATTTTATTTGGTCTATAAAAGAAGCTTTAGCCTTCTTAGGGATGTGTGTCTCAAAGTCATGGGTGACGTCATCTCTTTCCGGCATGGCAAGGGAGTGTTTGTCTGTGTGGACCAGTGGTGGAGGAAGTACTGAATCTCAGTACTTAAGTAAAAGTACAAATAACCTGATAAATATTTACTTTAGTAAAAGTAAAAGTAACACAATGATAACCATTCTTAAGTAAAAAGTACCTGATTTTAAGTGTACTTTAAGTATTAAAAGTAAAGTACTTGTGTAACGGAGGCCAGCTGAGTAGTTGCTGTGCGAGTAAACCTCACTCCTCTGATCTCAATAGGCACTCTAGCGACAGATGCTAGAGGCTGCAGTCTTTAGCCTCCTTGTTAGAGCGCCTGACTCTCATGCCGGAGACCCGGGTTCGAGGCCCGCTCGGAGCGGGTTCAAGTTGGACACCGGGTGGAAGGGGTTACACTTGCACAAGAATTTTACATAGAATCTTAATGTCTATGTTCTAATGATTAATAAAACATTTAATTCTAACCTAATATTCCTATAATGATGTTCAATAATGATGGAAAAAAATTGTCACCATTTCTGAAACAAGCTTGCAAGTAGGCAATATACACATCATGCTTATCCTAACTATATGTTAATAACTATGTTTGACAGTGAACGCGATTAATTTATGGTGTAATTCTGAACCTCTTGGCTTGCCATAATCCTAACCAAACATATATTACACACGGTGCATTTCCTATGCAGGTGAAAACAAATTTTCGCATATAAATTGCATGATAAACGCACTGCGTCAGATTACGTTTTGGCAGGGGAAAAACTGATCAGAAATATGTAATGAAAATGTAACAGAAGTTGTAGAAATGTAGTGGAGTAGAAAGTATAATAATTGCTGCAAAATGTAACAAAGTAAAAGTAAAAAGTATGCACTATATATTCTACTTAAGTAAAGTAAAAATCCAAGAAAAATGTACTTAAGTAAAGTAACAAAGTATTTGTACTTCGTTACATTCCACCACTGGTGTGGACTGAGGAATTCTGTGGCACATTGTTGCAATGGGTGTTGCATTTCTTTTTAATGTCCCAGAGTTGTCTGACTCACGCAATTTACCCAATTCTCACGCTCTCATGCCACACCCACGATTTCTCACGCTGAATTGTCAACCTGTGCGTGCGTTTCCGAAAGCATCGTTAGCCAACTATAGTCGCAAGTTCCGTCGTTATCAGCATAGTTCAATGAGTCGCTGTTTCCCGAAACCATCGTTCCAGCGAACATCGCAAGCAGCATCGCAAAGTTATTTGGTTTGAACGACAGCTTTCGACCTGTGGTTAGAGGCTTCGTTTCTATATTGCATGACATTTGGAGATAATAAATCCTTATCTTGAGCAAAATAAAGCAAGCTGACATTCAGTACAACCATTGCCTTTTATTTATAATAAATACAAATGGAATTTACGTTCCATTTTCCAATTTACGTCTCCAAATACGTTATTTTTAGTTTGTCAAAAGATTTAAAGTAACGTGTTTGAAGAGTGCGCATGTGCGAACGTGCTCTACTATGTAAGAACGAGCCAAATATTGAGTCTGGTTATGAAGCAAAATAACTGAGAACAATTAGAAATAGTCCTCAGATTACATGTTTGTAATTTATATAAAAAAAATTAGCGTTAATTAGATCTCAAACAGTTTCATTAAAAGCAGTTATTATTCCACAATGTGCGAAACCAACGTGGTCTGAGCGATAGTTCGCGACAATGGGTTTCGGAAACAGTACGCGACAAGCTCAGTTTATTTCTCCAACGATGCATCGTAGTACGGTAGTAAAGCAGCGAGTTACATCATTGTATGGGAAACGCATCCCTGGTCGGTCAAATTATATTGTAAACATTTATTTTTTCAATTTACTTAGTACCAAATTTTATATACATATGTGTGTGTGTGTGTGTGTGTGAGTACGTTTGTATCTAAATTGTAGTTCTACTTCCTCTCCACAAGTTTTGGTGACCAGGATTCGTGTGTGTGTGGACGAGCCCTTCTCTCTGCTTGGTGGTGATCTCTTCCTCATGCAGTGTTCCACATTTGGGGTTGAAGTGTGAGTGCACGTGTGTTTGCTGTATTTTATTTTATTTTTTCAGAGAATAAGCGAGCAGTCCCCAGCCCTGAAGTGGAGGCAGACGTGTGTGTGTTTTATTTTTTATACTTTGATTATTCCTACATGTTATTTAATGGTTTCCAATAAAATGGTCTTTTTTGTATTCACCTCTGTTTCAAGTCTTGACTCAGCCGTGATCAAACCTGTGTGCTTTATTGATTCTTATAAAAGGTTATTCCCCAGTATGCTACACGGTTTGGAGCACAGTCTCATATCTCGCATGCGTGCTTGCTCTAGATTCCAGGACATTTAACTAGTTTGCGGCATAGCTAGTCGATCTCAAGTGGCTCAACAGGTAGATCTATAGATAATCATCTTTTGGGCATTTGACCGACCGGGTTGACACTTCAGCGTGAGAAATCAAGGATGTGGCGTGTGAAACGAATCAAATGAGTGTGTCTCACCTACACAGTCTCATCCCAATTCGTCATATAACTGACTTTTTGGGACGTCTTTTAGACCATTCGTCAATATACGACTTTCAGGGCCCCTTAAACGTCGTAGATGACGATCCCGGGTGATCATACAACTGACGCTTTACCTTTAACGTCAGTTAGGTGACGAGTTGGGTTTTAGGGTTAGGTTTAGGTCTTGGGTAGAGTTAGGAATGCGTGAGAGCTGAGTTAAATAACAGCTATTTATCTGTCTTTTCATTTACAGGAGCATGATCCACGAGTAGTTGAGTAACTCAAGTATTATTTTAATAATATATTGACTAGCAGAAATCAGTAGTCTGTGCAACCCCTAAAACCAACAAATGTACAGCATACCTGTGGATTTATTCAGTAGGTTTTTTTGTTGTTTTTTTAACACTCAAATATACTTGTGACTTATTCTGATATCATATTATACTATATTCATTGCATCTCATGTCATTGACTGTCATACTCAAAACTTTGCTGAGAAGTTTAAAATATGGAGACAAAATTTGAAAAACATTGACTTGTTTGCAGTTGTTTCTTGAATAGCATTTGCATAAATGTTAGCAAAATGTTTTGTTTAATTTGGCAAGTTTCCCCAGAACAGTTGTGGAAAAAGTTGCATCTGATTAATCTGTAGGAATAAATTATAAACAACAGAAAGATAACAACAGCGAAGATTTGCATTTAACTCTTTGTTTGTACACCATATGAAAAAAGGACATTCCCCTGAAGTCTTCAAGATTAACCCTCGCAGTTTACAATATTACTCTTGATTTAATGAGATATTATCCTGCTTGAACGGTGAGGTCATAGCCAAATGTATTTATTTACATCCTCCTGACAGTTGACTCTGACTGCACATTTTATATGCCACATAGCCTCAGGATTGTATGTTGCAATACAGATTATTAAACTTATTTTTTATTCAAACAAATTGGTTTAGAAACCTTCAAATACAGCATTCATAATCCCCAATGAAAACAGAGCTGCAAAGTGCGCCTTTAACATGCTGGGAACATTTCCCTTATTTAATTAGCATATTTTACAGGCCTATCAAGAATGCAAACACCGGGTGCCAGATGAGGAGGAGGAAAATGGAAAGCATAAAGAGCAATGTTAAATGGAGGGCAAATGTAAAGTTAGCTATGCATTTAACTTGAGCTAATGCATCATATATTGACCACTGACATAATAGGACACAAGGTTACAGTACCTGCTAAAATAAATGACTTGTAATAAAGCTTCCCTATGTAAGTGCGTAGCATACATCAGGGTTTCTGCAGGTTTCAGTAAGTCACATTTAAGACCTTTTTAAGACCATAAACATTGAAATTTAAGACCTGCATGATGCATTACCAAAATTTGAAATAAAAAAAATATTCGGAAAAAAAAAAATTATACATGTGTGTGTCTGTAAAAACACAAATATAGTTGAATTTAGTTGATCATACCTAGATATGAAATGGCATGAACACTTCATTTCATAATTATTCTGAAATCAATTTGCGAAATGTATGTTGAAACCCAGCAAACAAAATTAGCATTAATATGCAGTTTTTGTTTACATAAACATTAAAATACCAGCGCAGTCTCATCCCAATTCGTCATATAACTGACGTTTTGGGACGTCTTTTGACCATTTGTCAATATACAACTTTTTAGGGCCCCCTTAAACGTCGGTAGATGACGTGTATGGGATCCTGACTCTACCCCAGACCTAAACCTAACCCTAAACCCAACTCGTCACCTAACTGACGTGAAAGGGAAAAGCGTCAGTTGTATGATGACCTGGGATCATCATCTACTCGACGTTTAAGGGGGCCCTAAAAAGTCGTATATTGACGAATGGTCAAAAGACGTCCCAAAACGTCAGTTATATGACGAATTGGGATGAGACCATTACAAATGATGGCCAGATTTTAAAGGAGTACCTTGCAAGAGGTTATCTAGTTAAAATAAAGTCTTTAAATAAACTTTTATAAAAAGATTGAGTCAAAAAAATGATAAATTACTGACATTCACATCCCCTTATCTTTTATTATTAATAGTAAATTGGGCCAATTTTCCTGTGGCATCTGTGGTTACTAAGCAACCATGCACTGCGCTCTCCACAATGACAAAGACGTTTTAGTAGCTAATGGATTTCCACCACCGAGAAACGCTTGCTGTAAGGTTAGGTCTGCAACAAGATTTTTTCACGGCAAAGAGAAAAACACCTGTAGTGTTTGGGTGCACCGCGATCTTCATGTTGACTGAGCTTTCAGTGTTGTTACGGAAGAGGCTGATTGGTTGGTTCTTCGGTTCGTTTGCGGCATTCTGAATCTGAAATGGTGAGATTTTTTCAATCTCGCTGCGGATGCCAAGCGCCTGTATTTGAATGAACTTGAGCGCGCAAACCCGGTGTGTAATTGGCCTCTTGGCGAGCTACCTCGTATCAAGCCACAAGCTAATGCTAGCACGGGAGCGGCGTGTTTGAACCAGTTTGAACCCCTGCTCTAGAGCTCTTGTAGGCTACGACTCAATACTTTTTTGCTACTTTGTAATAACTTTCTGCGGCCAGAGTTTTGGCAAATGAACGAGGGTAAAATCTTTTTAAGACCTGAATAAATCAAATTTAAGACCTCAGATGAAAATCTGACCGTTTTAAAGACTTTTTAAGGCCTTAAATTTAAAGTTCAGAATTTTAGACTTTTTAAGACCCGCGGAAACCCTGATACATGCATAAAGCTTAACACAAAAATACAGTTTTAGACTTCAATTTTAAAGTGTTAAAAATGACTAAGTAGGCCTTTGAAAAGAAAGAATGTCAGAATTATATCTTTTGTGTCTGTCTTTGGAGTACGTATTTCAAACAGATTCTTTGTAAATATCCACTGAATGCATTAGTGAATACATTTAATCAATAGTACTATTCATATGGTAATTGTTTCTCAGGATGACGTCTGTATTAAACGTGTTTGCATGGCTCATGTGTGTTCTCTGTTCTCTGAAACATGCATTCTTTGTGTCAAATGCCCAAATTCTCATTACCTGCAAAAGTGTCAAATAGCAGCCATCTGGACCTGAACAGTGGTCCCCAAAATATTCACAACATTTGGACCAATTCCTTCATTTAAACTCAGATATGAATTAAACAAACTACCACAAAATCTTGGAGTAAAGAAAAAAAAAAGTGAACATATTTCTCCAGCAAAACGTCAACATTCCCAACATGTATGTTTAAAGGGGACATACTTTTGATACTTTTTTTTTTTTTTTTTTTTTTACTCCAAATATTATTTGGGTGGTTTGTGGGTGGAGTATGGTGGCAGAAAATGACAATTCTGCAATATGGAAAACATGGAATAAAAGGATAAAAAAAGATGATTTTGACTTTATATCTCACAATTCTGACTTTTTTCTCTAAATTCCGAGTTCATATCTTACAATTCTAAAAATGTTTATTTTGAGATTGAAACTGGTTATTCTGTCTTTTTCCTGTGAATTGCGAGTTTAGTCTATTCCGCAATTTCTGACTTTCTCCTCAGAAGTGATATAAACTTGCGATTGCGAGTTATTAAGTTTCAACTGAGATTATAAACTCTTAAATGTGAGAAAAAAAGTCTGAATTATAAGATAAAAAAAGGCTAAATGTTACCAGTGTTGGGGAAGCTACTCTGAAACTGTAGTTTGACAAACTACAACTAGTAAGTTAAAGTAGTTTAACTGAACAGTTAGCTACCCGTTTAGAAAGTAGTTAGCTACACTACAAGTTACAATCAAAAAGTAGCTAGCTACATTGAAGTAAACTATTTAGTGTTTAAAAGAAGGCAATGCAATTGACAGCTTCACTACTTCCTGCAACTTAAGCCAGCTCCTGTTTCCTGTCTGCAATTATTGGCCAAATTGATTAGTTCCAGGTGTGCCTGACCTTAGTAGTCATGGCAACAATAATCAGACACACCTGAATTAATCAAGCTTGGCCAATAATGCAAACAGGAAACAAGGGAGCTGGCTTAAGTTCAGGAAGTAGTGCAGCTGTGCATAAAGTTAATTACGATTTCAAAGAGTATTGTTTTATTACACACAACACTAAAATATCTGACTGTTTGTCAAAAGTGCAACAAATGGCCTAACATTGCAAGAACGAAATATACATCCAACGTAAATTGCATGTAGAACATTTTCTCAAAATATTGATTGAACTTGGACAAATAAGACCATGGGTAATTAACGTTGTTTCTCCATCCTCCAAATCTGCCGTCACGTCTTGCTATATAATCATAATATGGGTGTGTCAACCCACTTCTGTATGTCAGTGAACCGTTAGCTGCAAGATCCGTGATTAAACAACAGGTGGCGGTAATGGCAAAAATGAGTTTGTAATCTAACAAAAGAAATATCCTTGCATCGCACTGATTCGCGCAGGCTCTACAATGTAGCAATGTAGCTTTTGCTCGCTACACCGCTACTTGCTGCAAAAAGTAGTTAGCTACTGGAAAAGCTACACTGTTTAAAAAGCAACTGAGCTACTGCCAAGCTACTGAAAAAATGTAGTTAAGTTAGCAGCTACGCTACTTGTAGTTAACTACTCCCCAACACTGATTGTTACATATGTAAAATGTTATATTTAAATATTATTTTATGCTGTAACTATAGGGCTAATATGTCCCCTATCAAATGAATATGTGAATATCATGTAGATATATTGTTTTCATGCTTTTGCAATTTGGAATTTGAAAGTTCCGAATATCCAATGCACAATACTTTTTTTCTTAGTCCATTGATGTATGGTCTTGCGGATATTAGAGGAGAAATGAAAGCTCTCCATATGTTTTCCATTTCTGGTTGTGTCCATGTGTAAATTGCATGAGCTCATTTCATCAACTTTATTGAAAGATCAAAAACAACAACAAAAAACCCAATACATTTTCCACCCACAGACCCTCTCTTTGAAGACACCAGGGGCCGTATTCACAAAGAATTTCATCTTACCACGTAGGAGTACTCCTAAATCACTAAAATATTTTAGCTAGGAGTTTTCTCTTAAAAGTTATTCACAACGCCTTTCAGACCTACTCTTAGTAAGGAAAAATGACAACTCCTAAACTAAGAGTGAGTCTTCGTTGCTATGGATGACGTCAATTTTCATGCACGAGCTTCCTCGCAATGATCACGGTGATTGGTTGTTAGATGACAGGGCCATCATGCGGAACATAACACAGCAACAAATCATGGAATTACGACATCTAAATATGTCTGTGTCTTACACAAAATAATAATAAGAAAAAAAAGTAATGTCATCAAAATGCATAGGCTATATAATGACATGTTTGTGCAGGCCCAGTGAAGTGTAATTCTAAAAAGGCAGAGAGAGAAAAGTCATGAATGAAATTATTCAAGGTAGCCTAAGGGCCTGCAGTGTTCACTTATCGCGTCTTTTGCGCGCTCAAGTTCGTTATTTTAAATGTAGGCGCTGTGATTTGTGCGCCCGTTTTTTCAAGCGCGTCCGCATGGAGCGGTGCGCGTGACACCAACCGAAGCCGAACCGCCGGAAGAATGCGGCGCACCTTGCGTTTTTAGGCGCTATATGTGAATGGTGCCTAATGCACTAATGAAAACCTTCACTTGCCTAATAACTGAAAAACGACTCTTGCATTACTTGCTTGGTTAATTGACATTCTTTTAGCCTTACTAGACTATTTAAAGCAAGGACATGTTGCTCATATTGAAGTAATGTAATAGTTGAATGACGGAGGATTATAAACTCACCAAAATGGAAAAGAAGCCACTGGACCAGCTAGTGCTGCTTCAGGATCAGTTACTGCTGCTGGCCCAGTTGGTGCTAGAAAAAAAAAAAAATAAAAATAAAATTGAAATTCGGCACTGGGATGTCAAGCAAAACTAAGCATGAGACATGCGAGAGGATTTGTTTGCAGATGCATGCAGCATTCCCGCTGTCGTCGTTAGCAGACTCTGTACTGCTAGAGGCGCTGTGTATGCTCTACAATCCTTTGTGAATAGGGAACCCGCTCTCATCCCCAAAAGCGCCATATTTGACACCTTTTGCGAAAGCGTAAATATCCGACTCACATGGCACCCTTTAACACCAAATGAGATGTAAAAATAAATAGGGCAGAAGGCGCCTCCTGACGTGGTCTTACCCTACCCCTAACCCATACCTAAAACTTAACCGTCTCATTTGGCCTAAAGGGTGCCATGTGCGTCTGGATATTTACACTTTTGCAAAAGTGTCAAAATATGGCGCCTTGGGATGATAATGCATTGGAATAGGTCTCTAGTGAGATAGGAGTCCTCTGACTTCTCTTTAAGCAGTCCCAGACTTAGGTACTACTTTTAGGGCTAAAATGCTTTGTGAATTACTCTTAGTGAAAAAATTAGGAGTCCTGAAGTTAGGAGTGACACGCCCATTATTTTCAGGAGTTGCTCCTAAATTTGCCAGTTAGGAGTAGCTTTTAGCCTTAAAATTCTTTGTGAATACGGCCCCAGGACAGAAGTGGTTGAAAGTCTGACAAAAGAGACACAGGTATAAACGGTAATGGGTCTCCTCATCGTACTTGTGATCTCATGCAACCAAAACTCATCTCTAAAAAATGTTTTTGTCAATTTGACGCAGTTTTAATAGTTTTGTAGTTCAATACATTTAAAAAATCTCAATAGCTTCTAGCAAATTCTGGCAGAGACTTATGCCCAGAGACAATTAACATGAGCTCAGCTGTTATTTTAATCTTGATAGGAAAATGAAGTTCTTGCAGATTCCATTGTTAGCTTCTCAGTGGAAGTCCCAGGTGAGACAAAGTTAACAAGCAAAGAGATGAGACAATTATAACTGGTGAGACACATTTTTTTAAGAAAATCTTTGTAGATAGCAATGAAAATCTTTGTTCATATTATTTTAAATCACGTATATGGCATCACAAACTTCAATGGCCATAAATTCCATACTTTCAGCTAAAAAGTATGAATAAAATATATGACTGTATTGTAAGTCATCTCAATCATTATTCAAGATTAAATGTATTAAATAAAACAAAAACAAATTTAAATTTAGTCTCTGCCCATGAACTATCTTCATGTGAAGACTTCAAATAAGAGAAGGTCACGAAATAAGATAACATTTGCACAGTTGTCCACCCACACTATTCATTTCCAACAAATTTGACAACGAATGTCAGGAACCTTTTAGACCTCTAAACTAAATCTCACATTCAAAGTGATTGGCTTTTGTTTAAACATACATTCTTTAACATAACAGATTGTTATTATAGAACCAAAATATGACCATTTGTTTGTTGAAGATCTCAATACGAACATCTCAGTTTGACATTTGGACTGTTTTGCCTGTTTTCATAGTTTGTAAAGCTATTGTTCTTCTGGTGCAGTTTGCAGTTGCAAAAGTTGCAAAAGATCCGCGATGAATAAATCATCATGCATGTGCTGGATTTGCTGCTCAGCCTGAGGGTGAAGCTCACTGAGCCCAGGCTGCAGGTGTAGGTTGCTCTTTCTTGTAAGACAGGAGGTAAAATAAAGCACATGTCCAGTGTGACCTAGTTATCCATAACCCTGCTCTCTACCATCTCCACCCACCCATTATATCAGTCCAGATATCTGAGACACCTGCCACAGTGGCCAAGAAGACACAGGTGTCTCAGATTCAGTGTGGTAGTCACTTGTGGCAGGCCAGTCCCCTGACGTATTTTGGAATAGTAATTGGACGGGGACAGAACGTGTTCTTGTGAGAAGCTACCACATGAATCAACCTGTACAGGGCAGTGCTTTTAACAGGATATAACACTTTGGGTGGTCCCAGTCGCCCCAAATGTCCAATTCATCTCTCTCTCTCTCTCTCTCTCTCTCTCTCTCTCTCTCTCTCTCTCTCTCTCTCTCTCTCTCTCTCCTTTTTATAGCTAAAAATTATGAGATAAACAACTGTAATTATGTGTGTGTTTGTATTATTTTAACGCAATTTTGAGTTTATATAAAAAAAAGTTTTTCCTTGCAATTGCTATTCTAGATCTCACAATTATATCTGTGTCCCCCCTCAGAATTGCAATTAAAAATCTCCAAATTATCTAATACAAACGTACTAGAAGAGGGAACGAGTAATATCTCACGCTAGGGGAAAACTCCTTTTCCACAAGACATTGAAGCCAAAACTTATCCTTAATTATGAATTAATGTAAAATGCGTTGTGCCAAGAAGGCCGCGTGCCTATTGGCTGTCCTGCGCCAACTGCAGGCGTGGCCTGGGCCTATAAATATAGCTTGATGGGCTCATGGGCCCATGTAAATACTATGTACTTATTTTAGTAACTACAATTACTGGGTAATAACTTAGTACTAACCCTGAACCTACCCCTAAACCTACCCCTGTTCCATGTACTTACCTTATATTAGCATTACTTTCTAGGTAAGTACACTGTAAGTACACTGTAAGTACTGTACTGTAAAAGGAAGTGTAACCAAAAAATCAGATTGTATCAGCCCATCAAGCTATAATTATAGGCCCAGGCCATGCTTGCTTTGACGGGAGGTGGCGTACTGGGTGCGAAGCGCTCCCACTGGATCTGACGTCACCAAGGGCTGCTCTTGATAGGCTGCTACAGTTGCCGCAGGACAGCCAATGGGGCGCTGAGCCGTCTGTTGCCTATGTATGCATGCTGCCGCAACGCGTTTTACTTTAATTCAAAATTAAGGATAATTTTTGGCTTCAATATCTTGTGGAAAAAGAGATTTTTGCCTAGCGTAAGATATTACCGCAGTACGAGAGAACCTTGTAAGAGAACTCAGATTTGTGAGATAAACAGTCACAATTATTTCTGACAATTCTGAAATACCTTTTTATTATATTTTATGTGGTGGAAACAAAATAAAATGCAGGATGTAAAATCCAGCGCAGTCTCATCCCAATTTGTCATATAACTGACGTTTTGTACGTCCTTTTGACCATTCGTTAGGACCCTTCTTAGGGCCCCCTTAAACGTCGGTAGACAACCCGATCACACTAAATGCTTCTTTATAGCACGCATGTGTATTGTCGTGTAATATATACGCTGAAAGTGAGTTTTTACGTGCATATGATACGCATTGGTTGGTTAGGTTAAGTTTAGGTGTGGGGTGCGTGTGTATTATACGTTTGGCTAGAATTAGTGGTTTGGGGTGCGTGTGTATTATACGCAAATGAACTGCGTATCAATTGCACGCGAAAAACTGTGTCTCATATGCACATAAAAACTCATTTTCGCGTGATATATTATCACGACAATACACATGCGTGTTATAGAGAATGCATTCACCGTGAGAACAGGCTGCGGTAGATGATGTTATGGGATCCTAACTCTACCCCAGACCTAAACCTAACCCTAAACCCAATCTCGTCACCTACCCGACGTTAAAGGTAAAGCGTCAGTTGTATGACGACACCGGGATCGTCATCTATCGACGTTCAAGGGGGCCCTAAAAAGTCGTATATTGACGAATGGTCAAAAGACGTCCAAAAGCGTCAGTTATATGACGAATTGGGATGAGACTGTGTTATAAAATCAGTAATTCTAAGAAACATGTTAAAATTTTAAGATTATTAAAATGTTTATTTTTATCAATGGTTACAAATGAGTGAATTTGATTAGTCCCACCTGTCTATTGTTTAGTTCCTTGTTATTCCCAAGTATTTCTGAGCCCTCATTTGATTCAGTTCTTTTTCTTGTGTCTATTATATGTTCTCCAAAGTGCCCCATGTGGATTATTTTCTCTTGTTTGGATTAGTTTTATAGTTTTATGCTTCTTAAAAAGTGCTGCTATAGATCCCTCGACTCTTCATTTGGTTACCAACTATGACAGAAACACAAGACCTAAAACAGATTTAAAGGACGGATCTACCTGCAGTACAACTTCTCTGAATCCACCATGGCTCCTCTCTGGTTCTGCCATGGTTCTTCGTCCTGGCTGTGTTCCAAGTCATCAGCTTTCTCCTTCCTCCATCTCCACTGTGGGATTTCAATCTGCAGGCTCCTCGCACTTTCCATCTGTCTGTGACTTCTGGAAGAGGGATGTAATGTAACTGTTATGTTTAGTTCTGTTCATTCATTCATTTGTTTTAGTTTGTTTTTGTTTTATTCCATTTTACCAATGAGTTTGAGTTCCACCTGTCTTGTTCAGATGCTTGTTATCCCTGAGTTTTTTGTTTAGCCCTCCATCGATTCAGTTCTGGTATCGCATTGTACCTCTGTCATGTGTTTCCTATAGATTATCTTCTCCTGTGTGGATTATCTTCATTGCTTTAAGATTATTAAAAGTACTGGACCCACATCCTCTTCATTTGGTTACCCAACTGTGACTACCATAATTCGATAACATTAGAACCTGATTGTACATGTATGAATGTTCAAAAGTGATATTTTCAGTGCCATGTCTGTTTCTGATTTGTTCCACTTTTGTGTTTTCCACGTCTTTAATTTTTCATGTTTTTTGGGTCATCTGTTCATGTCCTGTGATTCCCTGTTCCCCTCCTTGTTTCATGTGTTATATTCTGATTGGTTCCTTTAATACTTGTGTTGTGTTCTCATTAGCTGAGTTCTGCCATGCAGAACAATCGATGCCTGACAAACACAATGCATTCTGGTTAGAAAGTTTGTCCGACTTTGATCTAAACATTTAGATATACAGGAAATCGCAATGGAAGACAATTTCGATATATGTTTAGATCTTCACAGTGAAAGGTAAAACTTCCGCAAATCTCTGTGTAAACAATGAGTGACGTACAAGTGCAAGAGACCACTTCCGGCTCATGCGCAGACTCGAAGCGGTTACAAGAGGTAAAAACAATATATAAATACTGTTCGTTTTCTCTACACAAACCGCTTGTTTCGTGGTCTTAGGCCATCAATGTGTACTTACATTTACGAGTCATTAAGTCATGTTTAATTTGGACTTCTCTGTTCATGCTCTTTTAGGAGATCCCCATTGACTTCCATTATATGACTGACAGACGACAACGGTTTGACCTAAGAGTATCAAAATTAAGAATACTGTGGAAACAAAGACACCTACATCTTGGATGCCCTTTAGGTAAGCTAAAACATATCAAAAATTTATTTCAAAGAGAACTATCCCTTTAAAGACAGAATGCACATAAATGAAAACCTTCTGACCACCTTTTGACACACGCCTTTTATGACTGAAAAAAGACTCAATACATATCCAGCAGAGTCCCTTCTAGATGCAGTCAATAGCAGCTTTAAATTAAGTTTTTGACATTATTCCCCAACTTGTCTAGTGTGTACGATGATATCTCCCTACAAAGCATCCAGAATTTGTCTGTACAAAAGGAAAAAAAAAGCTTGGAGATGGGCCATATTTAACCAGCCACTCAAAAAATTTAGTTGTCATGGACAAGATAAGAAATTGTCAGCACTATGTGCAGCCAAGTCCATTAAGATGCTTGAGTTCAATTAAAGTTCTTCTTATGTTTCCGTTTTGCAGAAGAAACGTGACCATTTCAAGTGCCAATTAGACCTTGCGTTCATCTCTAGGAATCTGCTCTTAACCCGACTGCCTGAATGAATGCCGTGTGCACCGGGCTGTGTCAAGAAAAGGAACCTTGTGCAATCCATCTACTGCAGCAAATCTGGCTCTGATTTTGTACTGCTGTCCATCGGGGTTTGGCTGCTAGTCTAGAATAACCCAGGCACATTGGACTGCAGCTCCCTGAACAATCAATATTGACTTCCAGGCCTATCTCATTTTAGGGCCATTCATGCTGCAAACTCATAGATCTCTAGGATTACTAGACTTTACTCTTCCCGCTCTGGAAGTACTGTCCATTTGTGCACAGTACTCGCAGTGTCATAAAAGCTGCCACAGTGTATCCCAACAGATAATTCCAGTACTCAAATCTGATTAAGCAGTGTTCAAATCAGAGATAATATGCAGTTCAATAGCACTTTTGACTTTTCACTGTTTCTCATCACCTCTGCTTGTCTGTCTTTGTGTGTTTTATAGCAGATTGGGCTGACTTGGAACATAAGCGTGTGCCTTATTGAAAGGGATTTTTCAGTGACTTTCTGCAGGTTACATCAATATACCAGTAGATGGAATCTGTGGGTTATGTCAAGTGACTGCTTATGAGTTTAAACGTGAATCATTTATTCATCAAAGACATTGAAGAATATTAATAATTTTATTTAGAAAACCTCATTTTCACAAGCCCAAGATCGATTAACAAAGGTAGTTGAGGAACATTAATTAACACATTTCAAAAATAAGTTTTAAGAAGAAGTTTTGAGATTTAAAGGCAGATGAAGATATATTATAGAGACAGCCAGAGAGCTTGAATCTTGGATCTGACAATACACCAAATTCAGATGTTCTAAGAGGCCGGATGGGCAGGTATAGGTAAAGTAGGTTGGATAGATATAGAGCTGCAAGACCATTTAAAGCTTGTAAAGGAGTACCTTAAAATGAATATGTGATGCAACAGACAACCAGTGAAGAACGTGGAATCTAATTGAGCTGAGCACTGAGTTTTTTTTTTTGGTAAGCCAATTAACAAAGCATTGCAGTAGTCCAAATAAGAAGTTATTTGTGCATGAACAATGGTTTCCGCATCAGCCAGATTGAGGGAGAAGCAGAGACATGCATTTGATACAAATAGTTTGATAACAATTGAAGCCTGTATAATGACATTTGAAGCCTGAATAATGACAAGTATCCATTATGTAGAGGGGAAGAAGGGTTTAACAAGAACCTCATCTATGTCAAAGGACAGGTCCATTCTCTTTACAGTTATGGTGCAGCTGATCAGCATTATTTTGGTTTTGCTGTCATTTAGTTTAATAAAGTTCAGATACAGTCAGTGTTTGATTTCTCTATTATATGCAGTGAGTGAGTCAGGCATAGATGAAATATCTGATGAGGTGGTAAGATTGTTGTGGCTATCATCAGGACATCAAGCTCTATACTTGAATATGATATCACCAAGTGGCATGTAGATGATAAATGTAATGGACGCAGAACTGAGCCCTGTGAACACCCCGTGTCAATGGAGTTGCGTGGAGCTTGAGGCACCCTTGCATGGTGATATAGTACTTTCTATCAGTGAGATGAACCATCAAAGAGTAGAAACACTGATTCCGATATCAGAAAAACGGGACATGAGAATATCATGACAGATGGTATCAAATACTGAACTTAGATCAAGGAGAATTGGGATGTTTGTAAACTCAGAATCCATAGAAAGAAGGATTTCATTAACCAAAAGAATAAGAGCAGTTTCAGTACTGCGAGAAAGCAAAATCCAGACTGAAAAAGGTTAAAAAAGTTAGGTAAGTTTTATTTAGGCTATTCTCTTAAATGTTTTGCTAGAAATGGTAAATTGTTCAAATTCAAAAAAAGATCCAAGCCAGAATTCACAGCACAACCTCAGCAATTTTTAAACCTGCTGGGAAGATAGCAGATACTAAGCTAAACAAATTACCCAACTGGCTATGATGGGTGAAATATCAAAAACACATTTTAAGTAAAGCAGTCATTGACGGGGTTGAGCTGACTAGGATATAATGTTAGACTTAATGATTAGATCATGCATGGCAGATGGAGTAGAGGTGGTGAAAAGAGTGAAATGATCTGTCAGTAATTTAGTGTGTGGATCACAAGTTTGAGAAATATCAATAACAAAAGATGTAGTGGTAACACTTTACAATACGTGTGCACTAATAAGCATTAATTCATGCTTAACTAATGCACAGATAATACTGAATTAATGTGTAACTAATGATTATCTAAGCTATTCATTAATGATTACCACATTAGGAACTAATTAAGAGTCTGTAAGGTTAATGTATTAGTTCATACATGAATTGTTATTAATTAAATATGTAATTGTGGATTAATTCCATAATAACTCATTTTTTTAACTAATCGTGTTAATTAATATGTTAATTACCAGAATGAGCCAAAGCCTTGTATTTCAACTTCCAGATAATATGACAGGTACACTAATATGCATTAATACATGATTAATTAATTAATTGTTAATGCAAATTCATGTGCAAATTACTACAATTACTAAATGACTAGTTAATAATGATGTGCCTCAGCAAGTAAAGTCATAACATAATGATACCTTTGCAAATCATTAGCTAATGATTAATTAAGGCAGACAACTGGAAGTTGAAGTGCATAGCTTTGACTAATTGTGGTAATTAACACATTAATTTACACTATTAGTTAATAAAATATGTTATTAAGGAATTAATACACAATGACACAGTGAATTAATAGCAATTCATGTATTACTTAATCTATTAATCATATAGACTCTTTATTAGTTGCTGATGCAGTAATCATTAATTAATGATTTAGTTCTTTATTAGTTATACATTAACTCATTATTATCTGTGCATTAGTTAAGTGTGAATTAATGCATATTAGTGCACACGTATTGTAAAGTGTTACCGATGTAGTTATTGATTTTAGTTAATCTGGGAAAACTGAAGAAAATCATTTACAAGCTCTTTAGAGTTAGAGATAGTATTTTTGATGGGTTGTTAAGTTTGTTTATCATAGCATAAAGAAATTTGACTCTACTTCTTAATAGTTCTTAATAGTTCAAGAGAAATAATAGGAGCATGCATAAGGTATGAGCTGTGCGATAGTTATGCAGATGTTCATAGTACATCATAAAGTGCAAGGGAAAGTCCAGTCTTTCCGAGGGACGACTTTTAGCTTTCATAGCTCATACTGTAGTTCGGTAGTGAACCATAGAGACACGTGAGTGGTTAGAACCAACCTGGTCTTAACAGGATTATAATGTTTTTTTTTTAATTGATTCATTCAGGAATTCATTTATTGGCCTTTATGTGAGTGAATCATTCACTCATCCGATTTATTTAAAACGTGGAATAGTTCAGGAACTAAGACTGTATGAATGAGTCTTTTTTTTTAATTAGCCGATTAGATCAAAAACACTGATTCATTGATTTGTGTGTGCAGAGACGCAAGTTGATTCATGGAACTTGGAAAATGAAGTATATCCAGGCCTTTACCTGGGTTTTTCTTGCGTTTTTTTAGTAAGAAAGAATGAAGTCTTCTAGTATAAGCTGATCATAGCAATTTTACTGTATATGCAAGAGGAGATGAACTTTATCCTCTGTAAACAATAACAATTTCTTGATAGTTAATGGATAGAGAGGAGAAAAATCGGTTTGGAAAACATTTCCTTCACAGGCTCTTGACAGCTCAGTGAAGCTAAATGATTTCTCTCAAGCACTGCTGGATCAAGTTAAATGTCTTGCTCACAAACATCAATCCTGTTTATCGCATGGAGGCTAGGAGGATGTTTGTGCACTGCTGTTTAACACATCTCTTCCTCACAGGCACAGCCTCAGAAAAACCACAATGACGGAATGGCATTTCCGGCTCTCAGCACACATTTATCTGTGATTCGACACGCGACTCTCATAAGACTCTGTGAGACCCAGCTATCATACTGTGTCAGGCCACTATCAAAACAAATAGTGTTCATTTCCCAGACAGTTTGCGGCACTTTTGTCACTTCGCGAGGTATATACGACTGGGGATGAGCCAGGGGTGGTCCTCAAAAATTGCGCTATAAAAGAACTCAATGACTCGTCTCGGTAAGTTCTACTTCCATTAAGCTTTCATAGAAAACAAACCTCCGCCTACCTTGAGTGAATGAATATAAAGAAAAATATTTAGCATTTATCAAATTATTCCTATCCATGTTTTATGTGAAATAAGTTTTAAGGCTTTAAAGATGTTTGAAGTAGTATCATGAATAATTTGGAATCTCTATGAGATCAAAATTGATAATTCTATTTTTTATAGAATATTATTATGGAATATTGCAATAGTTATTATAAATGCTTTATCCTTACACATATATTTTTTTATTTTTATTTTTATTTTTTTAAATTACTCCCCTTCCCACTTACAACAGGACTCTCTCGGCACAAAGGCGGGTCTAGCCAACGCCATTCTCACGACCAGTTTGTACGAATACTTAAAAAGTGGCTAATTCGTAATTCATAAGTCATACGACCTTAATCGGATAAATTCTTATATCATTTTGTCTCAAACCCACATGATGGGTAAGGTTTAGGGGCGGGTCAGGGGTAGGAATGTACAAATTCATACTGAATGGGCTCAACTCATAAAATGTGTACAATTTAGCAAAAATCTTTCTAATTCGCTGAGGTCATACGAAATTGTTACGATAAGCCACCTCGTAAAATTCGGACAAATTGCCTCTGAGATTCGGGTTGGCTAGCCTGTAGCTCAAGAGATTGATTGTTTGCTTTTGGCATCTGATATAACTTTTCTGAACCTAAACAATGATGCGCTACGTCAGACTTAACCGATTGGAGCAGCAAACTCGTAACGTATCTAATGTATCCGAGTCAATTTCCAATGGACAAAAATCAAGTCCCGTCCTACATTATTTATTGTTCAATAAGCCGTTTCACTTGGATATACACTATAACACAGTCTCATCCCAATTCGCCATATACCTGATGTTCTGGGACGTCTTTTAGGTCCCTTAAACCGTCAGTAGATGACTGATTCCCGGGTTGTCATACAACTGACGCTTTACCTTTAACGTCAGTTAGATGACGATTTGGGTTTAGGGTTAGGTTTAGGTCTGGGGTAGAGTTCAGGATCCCATAACGTCATCTACCAACGTTTAAGGGCCCAAAATGTCGCAGTATTGATCGCATGGTCAAAAGACGTCCCAAAACCGTCAAGTTATATGACAAATTGGAATGAGACTGCGCTGACCAACCTGACGTCACGTGCTGCGGTATTGCAAGATGGAATTTTTATTATTAAAGTGGAAATCAGTTTACTTGTAAAAATGTACAATTGACTGACTGCTTCATTTCCATTTTAAAGCTCAGCTTCACTGGTTCTGATCAGCACAGTCTCATCCCAATTCGTCATATAACTGACGTTTTGGGACGTCTTTTGACCATTCGTCAATATACGACTTTTCAGGGCCCCTTAAACGTCGGTAGATGACGTGCTATGGGATCCTAACTCTACCCCTGACCTAAACCTAACCCTAAACCCAACTCGTCACCTAACTGACGTTAAGGTAAAGCGTCAGTCGTATGACGACGATGCTCATCTACCGACATTTAAGGGGGCCCTGAAAAGTCGTATATTGAGGAATGGTCAAAAGACGTCCTAAAACGTCAGTTATATGACGAATTGGGATGAGACTGTGTTAGGTTGGTTGTCTTAGCTGCATGAGGTACGTAAGATATAGTAGAGGACTGACAGGGAAGGGTAAAGACAGAGAAATTTAAAGATGGAAACTGGAAAGCCACATCATAGGTCAAATGGGGAGGGCACTACTGTATTGCTCCTAGTTATAGAAATGATTACATGATGAGAACTAAAACAGGGAACGCAACATTACTGCATCACTGGCTAGCGGCAAAAGGAAGAACCCTTCAATGGACCCTTTTTGGAGGAAGATTACATTGAGGAAAATACCTTGATTCGGCCATTTATCTGGATCTAGTCATTTGCCGGCACCAACAAACTCTTTTTGTTTTTAATTCCTCTGGGTATAACACGCTTTATCGACCTCGCCCAACACTTGCCGATAATCAAGCACTCTATAGTTATTCACATATGTGATTTGGCAAACGCTGTGTGAAAAGATGTTTTAAATCATTAAAAATAATGTTTTACAGTGCAGAGGAAAACAGCTCTCTGGTCAATGTTTATCAGATTGAAAGAGAGATACATCATGTTATTATTTCGTTATATAAAATTATGACCCTGCAGCTGGTTTTGGCATGTATAGCCTTAAAGGGATTTGTGGTTTTTGATGTCACTTTGAATTATAGAAGTTGCAAATTGACGGCAGCTTGCGTATATGCGCTGAACAATGACTTATTATGGGCTCAACAGTCCTTTCAAGTGTCTTCCTCTGTCTTCATTGTCTGTTTAAAAAGTAAATAAATGCTTATATTAAGCTGGGCATACACCATGCATTTTTTTTCACTCGGATAAATGTGCTATATCTCTTTACCTCAGCAAAGACAACCAACCCTGTAACGTCACACGCTGTGGTATTGCAAAGATGGTGGTGCCCTTGCTCCAAAAGCTATAACAAAACATCTCCTTTTCTTTAAAATGGTAACATTAATCATGTTTTTTAGGCTCTAATTAAAGTGGAAATCAGTTCACTAAATAATGTAAACTTGAATGCTTCATTTCCACTTTAAGTTCCCTTTAAATTCCCTCATTCCATTTATTGTATGTCAGTGTGTAACTAGCACTGACAAGAGTGTGGGATGTTGGGCCACTTCATGCCAATTAATAGTGTGACAATTTTGTGCCAAGCCAATTACCATGTCTTATCCACTGTCTCTTTGATTTCTAGGATGCATCTCTGGTTCTATCTGGGTATGATAATGTTATTTTTGGAATGATGCACATTTAATGCCTTATCTGTGTAAAATCTGTATAGCATTGTGAGAAATATAGAAAATGAAACATACATATTTCCTTGTTTGTATATCAGGTTTTGTTAAGAGCTGTTATAGCCTCAGTGAAGTTTTTAGGTTGTGTTCAGGTACGGCACTTGCTGAAAAAAAAGTTTCACTTTATTTTGATGGTCCCACATTCTGTTGACTATAAGTAAAGTTGCACCTGCATATCTACTCTCATTCGAGTGGGGTTAGGGTTAGAATAAGGCTGAATCCCAATTCACCCCTTGGCCTACCCCTTGTTTTCGAGTGTACCCCTTGGCCCTTAAAACGGAGTTATAAGGGCCAAGGGGTTGAAATATACCCCTACGAAATGGAACAACCCTTCATGAACCCGATACGTCATCAGTCGTCGGCGATGGCTCTGCCGTTACAGAGTTTTTACAGGATTTCTCCATGACAACTGACAATCAGCGCAGCTGCTCTTAACTTTGAATAAACATGATGATTATAACATCCCTTCCTCGAAATGTATGTCTTTTCTGATCAGAAAGGTAATTTATTATACCATTTCTTAATTTAAACGGCTATACTGTTATTATAAGAGTAAATAAAGTGCGTCGTGGAATCATCTGGCGCTAAATTTAAATGTTTAACCGTTTGCGACGCCATCTGCCGGTGATTTCCGATGCATTCCGTGAACTTTCTCGTGGCCCTCCGCTTGGAGTGTGCTTCTGAAAAATCTCCGTTTTGAGGGCTATGTAGCCTACCCCTTCGCCCTACCCCTCGATCTCAACAAAGAATCGGGACACCCTACCCCTGAGACGTGAATGCGCAAAACAGAGGGGTAGGGCTAAAGGGTAGGGCCAAGGGGTGAATTGGGATTGTGCCTAAGTTGACATGTACTGAAGCAGCAAAGCTCCGTATAATCAGTAGCATATCTGTTGGAGGATCATCACAATAAAGAGTAAGCAGATATTCAGCAGACAGCAGTCTTATACTCTAATGAGAGTTTGTTGACATGTAGTCAATTATAGTCAACAGAATGTTGGGGACCATCAGAATAAAGTGTTACCAAAAATAATTTAGGGTCCTGTAGTACTGCAACCATTTGTCTTTGTTACATTTTCCCTGCATTATTAGTGACATGTTAAGAAGATTCAAGGATTATTCATAAGTCCATAGCGAATCAAATTTAGAAAAAAAAATGCTTCTCCGTTGGACAAACAGCTATTAAACTTGCATTTCTCTTGTCATGCCCCTGTAATACTACATTGCTAATGGAGATCATGACATTTTCAGCTTTCTGCCCGACAGTCAGAGAGGCTGGTAATGCAGGAGGGTTGAATGTTTCTTTTAACACAGGCACTTTGAGCCATTTTCCAAGCCCATTTGTGTTGCCCAGACACGGTTGTTATTTGTCCAGCTGAGTGAGAGGGACATCCTTTCAGGTCAAGCCATTGTTGATGCAGCATCTCAGTGGGTTAGTTACCTTTCAGTGCACACACACAAGTAATAAATTACACCTTTACCAGGAATAATCACAGGTGTCTTAACCATAAAACATTCTGAAACATAATGCATTCTAATCTATATGGTTATCCGTGGATTACTCTAGTTGATTATAAGGCTTCAGAATGGAAAATGGTACAGTAATTAGTGGCTTTCAGTCATGAAATAGGAAGTTAAAATACTTTCTGTACATGGTTCAAACCATTATAGCCTTCCAGTCAAGTCTTGTATTTGGGGGTACAATAACAATATTTAAATCTTTTCATTATTTTGTATTTCGCTGAACATTTTCAAATCCCCTGGTGTAAAAAAAAAAAAAATCTAGAAAATAGTGATATATATATATATATATATATATATATATATATATATATATATACGTATATATATATATATATATATATATATATATATATATATATATATATATATATATATATATATATATATATATATATATATATATATATATATATATATATACTCACCGGCCACTTTATTAGGTACCCCATACTAGTAATGGGTTGGACTCCCTTTTGTCTTCAGAACTGCCTCAATTCTTCGTGGCATAGATTCAACAAGGTGCTGGAAGCATTCCTCAGGGAGTTTGGTCCATATTGACATGATGGCATCACACAGTTGCCGCAGATTTGTCGGCTGCACATCCATGATGCGATCTTCCGTTCCACCACATCCCAAAGATGCTCTATTGGATTGAGATCTGGTGACTGTGGAGGCCATTTGAGTACAGCGAACTCATTGTCATGTTCAAGAAACCAGTCTGAGATGATTCCAGCTTTATGACATGGCGCATTATCCTGCTGAAAGTAGCCATTAGAAGTTGGGTACATTGTGGTCATAAAGGGATGGAAATGGTCAGCAACAATACTCAGGTAGGCTGTGGCGTTGCAACGATGCTCAATTGGTACCAAGGGGCCCAAAGAGTGCCAAGAAAATATTCCCCACACCATGACACCACCACCACCAGCCTGAACCATTGATACAAGGCAGGATGGATCCATGCTTTCATGTTGTAGACGCCAAATTCTGACCCTACCATCCGAATGTCGCAGCAGAAATCGAGACTCATCAGACCAGGCAACGTTTTTCCAATCTTCTATTGTCCAATTTCGATGAGCTTGTGCAAATTATAGCCTCAGTTTCCTGTTCTTAGCTGAAAGGAGTGGGACCCGGTGTGGTCTTCTGCTGCTGTAGCCCATCTGCCTCAAAGTTCCACGCACTGTGCGTCAGAGATGCTCTTCTGCCCACCTTGGTTGTAACGGGTGGTTATTTGAGTCACTGTTGCCCTTCTATCAGCTCGAACCAGTCTGGCCATTCTCTTCTGACCTCTGGCATCAACAAGGCATTTCCGCCCACAGAACTGCCGCTCACTGGATGTTTTTTCTTTTCCCAGTAGATTAGCAGTTTCTGAAATACTCAGACCAGCCCTTCTGGCACCAACAATCATGCCACGTTCAAAGTCACTCACTTTTTTTTTTTACCAAATGACAGAGGTTTTTAGGTTACAGTTAGGCCTATAATATACACACACATACAATGAGGGGCATACAGTCATGCAAAACATTAAAAAAGAAAAGGACTTGGAAGTTAAGGACTCTGACTTATCTCATTACTGATTTTAGATTAAAAGCTAAATCAAAATCACTTGATATAACTATCTGATCCTAGGAAATTGTAATGTATGGTAATCATGCTGAAAATTGCTATTCCTTTGAGGAAATTAGTATAATCACAACATTATTCTCATAACAATTATTCCCGTGACAATCATATTTTTTGTAATTACATTAACAGCAGTTGCTGCCATGTGACTCAGAGTGCATGAAAGCAAGATCTGGGATCTTACGACTGTAGAATAGGCCATGGTCCTGAAACAAAGAGATTAATTGCAAAGTGATAACTAATTTGTTGTGAAACCATAAGCTTCCACAGACGTAATCTGCTCCTCAATTGCTGCCACGTTCTATAATGCTTAATTTGTGTGCTTGTGCACGCTGTCCAACAGCACACTAATATTAACAGACAGCCATTTCCAAGCCTTGCTAATGCAATAAGGGGCTCATGTAGAATAACACTCTAAGTATAGGGAAGGTAATCAAGGCTGAACAAATTCCTCATTCCCAGCTTTTCACTTAAGGGAAAGACTGGTTAATGCAGGGAGACTTTTTAACGAGGACCTGTCCTTGGCTTTATTAAAAGTCTTATACCCAAGGATGGCTTTTCACAATTGACAACAGTGCCAGAAAGCTCTCCAACAAAACAAAACCATGTTTGCAAGTTATAGAGCTGTGAAAAAATCCCATAACAAACCTCTTAGCTTACAGCTCAGTAACTATTCCCCTCTGTTATACTTTAGAGCACTGCTAATTTTGTTCAAGAGAATAGGGAATATATCATAATGTTTAAGAAGTTTGCGTCAATCTGCAATGACAATGTTTGATAAAAAAGAACATCCAGACACCTTGCTGAGCCATATGTTTTTCCTCTTTCTGGGTTATTTCATTTGCTAACGCTAGGCAGTTTTGATTTATATACTGTTTAATGTTTGATGATCAAGTTGTTTTATATTTGCTTAAGCAATCTTCTATTGCTTGTTATTGCTTCTTCTTCACCTGTGTTTTGATCCGGAGATGCTGTGCTAGAAGATGCGTAATAGCGCCCCTGACCATATAACAGTGAAAATATGGACAGCTGGAAAAATTCAGTCTGGAGGGAAAAGAGTAAAGTAGATTTTAAATAAATTCCTATGTACATTACCAGTGGATTAGCCTAGATAAAAATCCAGTTACTGAATTAGTTACAATTAATTAGTGCAAAATCATAAAAGCCCACATAAAAATCCAGTTACTGAATTAATAACTGTTTTCTTTATAAATCAATATTTTCAAACAATGTAAGCCTTTAAGACAATATGTAAAACTATGTAAAAAAAGGATTTAGGCTATTCAAAATAGTAAACACAATTTCAAGCTCAGTATATTTCGAATATCTACTTATACTTTTAAGCATATCTCGATCAAAAGATTGATTACAAGTATAGGCCAAATATACTAAGATTTTGCTGTCAGTATAAGTCACAAATACTTACAGTAAGTCTAATTTTAAGTATATTTCTGAGAAGTACATAAAAGGTAGACTGAAAGTAAACTTTCTTATTTTCTTTTTAAATTAAGTAAACTTATAGCACACTTGAATAAACTTCTTTTTGTAAGGGACAACAACAACAACACTGCCTGTGACACTTTTCATTGTGTGTTTAATCAGCTTGTTTTTCAGATAGACCGTAAATTTTAAAAAATAAACCGTAAATTTTACAGTAAAAAAACGGCAGCTGTGGTTGCCAGAACTTTACTGTTAAAAATACAGTAGGAACGTTAATGGTTTTACAGACTTAACTTAAAATTTAGCAGTAATAAACCGTATTTTATTTTCTGATAAAATGTTGATTTATCAACTTATTGACGTATTGATATCTGTTTTAGACCATTATAATACACTGACAACCAACAATCATCACAGCAGTGATGAGAGTTACATGAGCAATCAACACTCATCACAAGTGAATACTTATATAACAGCCTGGTCTCATTGTTAATACGTAGGAATTTTACGTTTTTGCAAAGATAGAAAATATACTTTTTTGTACGATTGAATAGATGCTGAAACGTAACATATTGACGTATCTGCAACATTTAAACGTAACATTATTACGTTTTACAGCGTTTTTGAAGCGTTGCAGTCGCAGTCCTCACTGGCAGTATTGTAATAGTTGTGTATGAAGTACAGATCCGAAATTAAATTCTAATCAATGAAAATGTTAATCCGGCTTCGGTTCTGCGCTTCTCCATTTCAAATTAACTAAACCAACAACCTATCCGCCACCGAGTCCTTCATGTCGCAATCTGTGACGAAGCAGGGAAGAGCCAATGAACATTTGATATCACTGCCATCAAACATGACGTAACACTTCTCAAGGGCGCAATTTTTTTATTTGAATTCATCACCAGCGCGGATTTGACATGTACGGTCGCTGCTGAGAATGGAGACGAAGCTCACGACAGGATAAAAGGCTGAATTAGGAGTTGTTTCTTGCAAACAACTATGGATTCTAAAGATTTGGATTACATCAAACTAATACAATTGATGTCTTTTGTGAATTTTTGTTGTGTTTTATAGGAGAAACACTGTATTTGTCTCAAGGTAAATAAACTATATTACAAATGGTTAAACAAGTAACGTTAAAGAATGTATTTTTAAGGTATTGTTCAACACCATGCAGACGAAACGAGAAAAATGTTAATATTTATGAGTATTATATCAATAAATGTGACTGAAATCTTAATTAATAAGACATTGGAATGCAATAGAGTCAAAACATAACACTACGATATTAATATGCATAAATTGTGCAACGCGTTCTCATCCTTTAGCGTCATATAGAACGTTATATGACAAAACGGCGTTATACTACGCGGCATGGTACCCTTTATCGTTTATATAACACGCGCTGTGATGGTTAGGTTTAGGTGTGGGGTAGGGTAGGGTAGTCTCATATTACGCTAAAGGATTTATGATGCCTTGAGTTCGCGTGTTATATAAACGATAAAGGGTACCATGTGCGTAGTATAGCGCCGTTTTGTCATAAAGCGCTTTATGTGACGCTGAAGGATGAGAACGGGCTCAAATTGTGATACGTACAAATGTGTACGTCGGTGGATTTGTTCATACGTAAATAAATTACGTTTTTGTGCTGTTAATACGTAAATATTTTACGTTTTAATACTGTAAATACGTCAGTATTATACGTTTCTGCGCATATAAAACGCAATTATATATACGTATGATAGAACAACACTTTACATACGTATTCTCATGAGATCACGTTGTATATAAAGTAATACTTATTTAAAGAAGCTGCACAGTGTCATTCACACAAACATTAAACACCATCATAATAACACACATGAAATTAAAAAATGCAATAAACATTAATTTAACAACATTAAATGTAACATAAACCCTAATGTACATAACTGATTACAAAAAAACTAAAACAAACAAACAATAAAACTATGAGGAACTTTCTGTTAACCAATTAACAGTTTTGCACTGTAGCATTTTTACAGTATTTTACTGTTAAAATCACGGTTATTTTTTAGTCTGAGCATTAGTGGTTAAAAAAAAGGCTAATTCAGCGAGGAACAAAATGTTTACTGTTGAAAATGTTAATTCATTGCATGCATTGGATGCATGCATTAACTCAACCAATTCATTACAAATGTTACCAGCGTCTTTTTGATTGAGTCACTTAATCATTTGCTCAAACAGTTAGCAATCTATGACCAATGTTTTTCAACCATTGATTATTTCAGAAACAAACAAACAAAAACAAAAAAAAAAAGCTTAGAATGACTGATTCATTCAGTAATGCCACTGAGATATGATGCTCTGTGATGAATGGCAGCTGATTTTCAATGGCTTTTTTATGGCTGTAGAGTATTTTTGGCAACGCAAAATAGACAGAGACCGATAGCTGCAGGTCTGAGTAATGGTGGTGCAGAAAGGTGATATGCTTCAACAGAAAAAAAAAAACCCTAACCCTACTCCACACCCTAATATGAAGCTTTCACAACCAATTGTTAAGACCTTTCTTCAAGATCTTTCATCATGCCCATTACTCTAATACTCACACTCTGCATACTCACACTTTGAAATAGATGGCCATCAAATGTACGTTATTTAATATGAAGTTGTTTGTTGAACTGTTGTATAAAAGCAATATCATTCTTAGCATTCATGCTGTTGGTACGGACTAGCTCATATAGCATACAACGCCATAAGATACATTTCAGAAAGAACGTCTGTTTAGTTGAAGTTTAATAGCCTTTTACGAGTATCAGAATGAGCAGAACAAAAGCACTTTGGCTTGTGACAAAAAAAGTACGACAAGCTATGCAGTTCACGGAACGTAGTTGTTAATTTAAGTAGGTAATGCAAAGATATTAAGTGGACAGATTTGGAATATTACATTTGTAATATTTATATTCTAAAAACATTTTCAAGGTTAAGCCTTCATAAATTTAGAATCCGTGCAGCATTATAATGATGTTATTTCTGAAGGACCTGAAATGAAACAATTTTAGACCACTGGCCATCACAATCTCCAAGTGAAGACACTCAGGTTCACAAGTTTAACATTGATGAGTGCAGCGTAGCATAATCTAACTAGGGCAGCCAATGACATTAAATTCTTATTTTGCAGAGAACCTATATTTGAACACAATTGAACAGAGCTCTGGCTGAAGGGGCTATTCAGACTTCAGCAAGAGTGGGTCACAGCAACAATGAGATGTGAACTAATATAAGCTCTCAGAAAAAAAGATGGATCACCTTCGTGAGAAAATTTTTACAATAATTGGAGGAGATATCTGCTATGTCCCCATTCAAGCAGTGGACAGACTTTGGGTGGCATTTCATTATCCTGACGGGAATTGTCACTAGAACGAATTCATCAGTGGACAAAAAAGCTAGATAAATGGCTCGACGAAGAAATAGACAAGCCTATCTCCTGAGCTGATGTGAACGACTTTTTTATACATGTATCATTATGTTAGAAGAGTGGAAGCGGCATGCTCTATATGAACATCTTTTTCAATTTAGTGTGTTTCAAATATTAATGGCAACATGATTTGACCTATTCGCAAGGCACAGGCCATGCAATGAGAAAGATAGCTCATTTAGTGAGAGGAGACCTCTGGCCTGCTTCGGCTCCCCATATGGTAGGAGATGAACAATGAGTGTGAAAAAAGCCAGCTCATGCATTTTAAATTCCCCTCATTGCTCTATCTGAGCCATGGAGGAGAGCCCAAATGCCTTTTTCCAAATGGAGATGCATGTTCGTGAAACTATTGACTTGCCTCTTGCAGTGTGGTTATTTGTGTCATAATATTTTGAGGCAAATAGAAAGTGAAAACTAATATAGCTAATCTGATTAAGAATATAGGCCACTTAAGTAATATTATGCATGCAGTTTTCCAGGTAAAATATTTCGAAATCCTTATAAGATACATTATATAAAACAAAAAAAAAAAACTCGAGAAGCAACTCTGCATACGTTATTAGAGGGTTAGTTAACCCCTGTTGGTTCTGCTCTGTTTAGCCTAACTGTGCGTTCACACTGCCACCGGCGAGGCGTCAAAGTGGCCGGAAGTCATTCATTTTCAATGAGAGCCGGCGGCGAGCTCCGGCGAGGTCGGCGCGCCTTGGACGGTGAGAGCGGCGAGGAAAGTTGAAATCAGTTCAACTTTATGGTAATGAGCAATGATGCGGTTCGACGGCAACCAGTCGTAATGTAGAAGTGTTCCGTTTGAGAGAATTCCAGAGAACGCAGTCCTGTAAACTTTGGTTCCGGCCACATTAGTTCCCAAGCAAAATAGAGGAGGTTGATCATTTGAATTTGACAAGTGGGCGCGCATCACTAATTATAGGCAAGATTTTCGTGCTAGAACACTTTTTCAGCGGTAATGCAAATTATAATAGCACTTAACCATGAACACAAACGCCACACCACACACATACGGCTTTTAATTTTTTTTTCGTTAGCAAACATGTCACTATAATTTTAAAGATTTTTTCCATCTGTACATTTTTTGCAAAAATAACGACCCACATGCTTGTTTGCTTTGTGGCCCCTTTTAAATACCGTTTTAAAAAAGATCACACAATCGATCTACGTCAGAGCATTAGAGCGTCCACGAATCTTTCCATGGCATCGTTGAAAGAGCGGCAAGAGCGAATTTTGCCGCCTCTCGGCGGCGGTGTGACGTACCGGTTAGGGGGTTATTGCTGCTCTCCCTGCTCTTATCCATGCAGCGCAAACTCATCCCAATTCGTCATATAACTGACGTTTCGGGACGTCTTTTGACCATTCGTCAATATACGACTTTTCAGGGCCCCTTAAACGTCGGTAGATGACGTTATGGGATCCTGAACTCTACCCCAGACCTAAACCTAACCCTAAACCCAACTCGTCACTAGGGCTGTCACTTTACGTTCGAAATCGATTGTACAATCGATTCGAACCAACCAACACAAGAATCGAAAACGAAAATAGGGAATCGATTTTAACGGCCTTCTCCCAGAGAGCGTCCAGCTCGTCACGTCATGCCCGCAGCGAACGTGCGTCGCACAGCAACACACACACATAAAGCAAATTATACTTCTGCATAGTGAAAAATGTGAATTCTGCCGGTTTTCAGAAAAGTCTCATGCATACAGATACAGATTCAGGCTACAATCGCCTATGTTGGCAAAATTTGTTTGACATTTAAGTATTAATCGAAATAATAACTCTAATCGTAAACAGAGCCATGTTGAATCCTGCAGTAATGTTTTTCATTGATGTTATAGCAGTCCACTCTGCTTATTGTTTTTTTGTTTGTTTTTTCGAGAATGTTACACTCCTGTTGGTCATTGTGCACGAAGCTTCATGTCAATAAAACATCAGAAATATTTAAGTGCGCGTCTTAAGCACCCTCTTTAGGCCTACGTTCGTCCTTATGCCTGTTAGATGTCCGTGGATTTGCCTATATTTGGCTAAAATGGAAACGTGTTTAGACATGGAAAATCGATTTTACAATCGATTCAATGAACATGTATGTCTCAAAAATCGAATCAGGATTTTTTATCAAAAGTGACAGCCCTACTCGTCACCTGAACTGACGTTAAAGGTAAAGCGTCAGTTGTATGATCGACCCGGGATCGTCATCTACCGACGTTTAAGGGGGCCCTAAAAAGTCGTATATTGACGAATGGTCAAAAGACGTCCCAAAATGTCAGTTATATGACGAATTGGGATGAGACTGTGTTAATCCATGCTAGGCTGCATGGATGCGCATGGAGTTCTTGCCCAGAACAGACCCATACTGCCAATCCAAACTGTATGCTAATTGCCAATCGTATTTGACGTATAGTGGTCCTTACAGAAATTAAGATAATTTAAATCAAATTGAGAGATTAATGTCCCTTCATTGACAGTCAATGCAACTACTAATTTTATAATATAATTAATATATATAATATTCAAATATAATTTCCTGTAACACTTTAGAATACGGTTCCTTCGTTAATGAATAACTACACAAGAACCAATAAGTAACACAATATTAACAATCTAGTAACTATTATTAACTAACAAGAAACTCTGAAAGTGGTAGTTCACTATTAACTAATCAATAACTACTATTTTTTGAATGCTTCCCAGACAACTACTGAAAAAGTTTATTAACAATCTAGTAACTACTATTAACTAAAATAAACTCTGATTAACAAATTAGTAAGAAATAGCTCACAGATGAAAGTGGTACTTCATATTTCTAATGGAATTACTAATTATTTGGATCCGTATTCTAAAGTGAAGATCTTGGGAGCTAATTAGTAATGACTCAAGTGTTGCATACATTTAAAGAAATTAAGAAGTATACTAAAGTTCACCAAAAATCTCAAACGCTTGAATGACTTTTGTGTTTGGTTGCACAAATCATGACTAGATCATGTGGTAACACTTGAGTCATTACTAGTCAGTTCCCATGATCTTTACTTTAAAACACAGATCCTGTGTTGTTTGTCTAAAGCTAACAAAAACTGTGCACATGAACAAACAAATGCATCTCCAGCATGATTACATGTACAGTACATCTATATATCCTGACTGGAAATGTATATTTTTTTCCCCAATATTGCATGTTATTCCATTTTATTCCATAAATATAAATAAAAAAGGAGATAGAAACAGCAAAGATGTAACAGACAGCACTTGTTCTTTCAGGTCGACTTCATCTCTTATTGTTTTAGACTGGTTTATTACAGTCCTTTTTCAGATAAGTTTGGAAATTTTACAATTTCATTACCTTGGCTTTTTCTCTGGCATCCAGGCCATCTGTGGCTGCATATCAAGTCACAACAGGAGCGAGACAACAAGGAGGCAAAGAAGATTTTCTTGTGTGGAAGAAGTAGGTTGTATTAAACTTGCATAGAAGTGGAGCTGAGCAAAAGTGAAGGACAGTCTTATAAATTATGCAACAGCCAAACATACAAACAAACAAAAATAAGAGACTCGAGGAAAAAAAGAAAAAAAAAAGAAAAAACCCATCTGGTTGCTACAGTTTGAAACAGCATTCCATCAGTCCCAATATTATTTGTTATGCTGTTTGCTCTTTGAAGCAAGCAAGAAACCTCAGAAAAGGAACAACTCCCACTAAAAATGATTTTGCGCTCTTTGAAATATTCAGCTGTAATACCATGACTGTTTAAAAATTGGCTAAGATGCTAAAATTTTGGGAAATAAAGAACATAGTCACAGGAAACCTAATTAATTTTGGATCTCTTGATCTACTGATCACAGATCTTATTTTATGTTTGACATTTGTGGTGTCTGTTTTATTATGTTTTTGTTATTTCTAAATTACAAAGATTACATTTACATGACGCTTTTATCCAAAGCGACTTACAATTGCTATATATGTCAGAGGTCACACACCTCTGGAGCAACTAGGGGTTAAGTGTCTTGCTCAGGGACACATTGGTTCTCACAGTGGATTTGAACCCGGGTCTCTCACACCAAAGGCATGTGTCTTAACTACTGCGCTATCACCCACCCCATGGTGGTTAGTTTTATGTCTATTAAACCTTTGAACGATCCCAGCGGAACTAACACAGTCTCATCCCAATTCGTCATATAACTGACGTTTTGGGACGTCTTTTGACCATTCGTCAATATACAACTTTTTAGGGCCCACTTAAACGTCGGTAGATGACGATCCCGGGTCGTCATACAACTGACGCTTTACCTTTAACGTCAGTTAGGTGACGAGTTGGGTTTAGGGTTAGGTTTAGGTCTGGGGTAGAGTTAGGATCCCATAACGTCATCTACCGACGTTTAAGGGGGCCCTAAAAAGTCGTATATTGACGAATGGTCAAAAGACGTCCCGAAACGTCAGTTATATGATGAATTGGGATGAGACTGCGCTGGCGGAACATACGCATATAGGTTGTCATGTATAGGAATGAATTAGCCACACAAACAGTTTTTTTAACCACACAGTAGGGCTGTTTTCGACTAAGGATTTTCATAGTCGAATCTGATAGTCGAACCTTTTTTTTATTTATTTTTTTTTTTTTTTTTAGATAGGTCAGTAGCAGCTATATTTTTTCCATTTCAAACAAAAGAGATGGACGTATGCGCATTAGGCTATTCGTTCTGTGTTTTTTTTTCTGAACAGCTATGTTTAGGTAGCCTAGTATTTTTCATGTTTTTTATCACACAATCATGTTTTTGATGCGGTGGTGAGCTTGTAACTTGTAACTTAACACTTTAGCCTAAGGGTAGCAGCGGCGCTGCCGAAAATAAAAAAGCTGTCACAAAGAACAAATATATAGCAAGGAGACATTTTAATTGTTTATTAATAAAGATGAAGTTGACGATGCTGCGCGATCTTCGCAGATGCATGCGCCAGAGAGAAACGCACCGTTCATTTCATAAGCAGATAGCATTACGTTTTCTTTCGCTTCTGAATCGTTCTATTTACAAGTAGACATTTCAATATAGATATATGTTTATGTCTGTGGAGTAGACTATACTTATACTCTTAGTTGCAGTAGTTATATTTATGAGACGAACTTCGGTGCCTCCGTGCCTTGATTATCAGTCGCCTAATTGTCTGCTTTTCCTTCTTATTGATCAAATCAAGACAATTGGTTGATAAAACCTTAATTAAAATCAAGAAAAATATATAAAAAAACGAAATTCACTTTAAAGAAAGGCTTTGTGCTTTTCTGTTTGAGGTCTGTGAAAGGTTTAAAGCAGTCAAGTGCTGCTTCAGAGCGCTCGTGTCCGTCGGAGAACTGTCACGCCTGTAACATTGTTTTTTCCTCTGTGAACACGAAAAGTCGCGGTAGATCGCTGCGAATAAAAAATATTTTATGTTTTGTGGAGAGCAAACCCTTCCTCATCTGATTTGAGCAGTGTAATTCACAGAATTACAAAAAATATATTTTGCCTCCTAAAACGTAAAGATTTTTTTGTCACGCATGAATGCTTATGCATCCACTAGATGTGCTGGGAATGTAGCGAGTGCGCGGCACCGGAGGTGAGGCGTTTATTAGGCTAGTGTGTGCGCGCTGGGGCGGACACGTATCTTACATTCGCAGCCTGACTCATATGAGTATTCATGTGCGGTGGCTCGCTGACAGCAACGGCTGGCTGTTTTGAGCGAGACGACCCGGTTACTGTGAACGGGGAGCGCTTGATGAACATTCTGTGACGCGCGGCAGTGGCGGGGACAGTGTGTCTGTTCGTGTGTCTGTTAAGAGTGAGCGCTCGTGAGCGGGATACACACATAACCTGATTTATATGAGGTTGAACTGGCCGTGTACTATTCGACTATAACGTTCATAGTCGAATCAGACCTCTCCAAATCGAATTGTTCGAATCCTCGACTATTAGAAGTCAGCCCTACCACACAGTATAATTTTTTTTTCTTACATTCTTTCAATTATATAAATTACCATAGGAGTACTGGGATAAAAGTTTAGAATTTACATATAAACACTCATGTCTAAATAGAACTAAATAGAACAAATCACCTTTTGAAAGCAAATATAAGGTGTGTTCGACTTGAAGCTTTGCTGCATAGGCCGATTGGTGTAAGACATCAAAGTACATGCAGGAGCGATTTGAAAGCATCCAGAGAATAGCTCTTGTGGTATACTTTGATGTCTTTACACCGGTCAGTCTGCACAGCAAAGCTTCATGTCGAATACACCTCTGTGAAGCCATTTTATCAAGACAATAAAGCTACTTGAATCTGAATTTGTCAATCGCTGATTGATTTGCGATGATGAGTTTTTCAAAGAGGAAGAGAGACATGACTCAACACTGATTAAGTCTCTGTTCATGGTATGTAAACACTCAATTATATATTTCGAAATAAAGCCCTTGTTGCACTCAGTCAATATTTATTTGGATTACTTTCATGACTGATACAACTGTTACATTTAAATTGATGTATACATCATATAAAAGCTGAATAAATATTGATATATGGTTTCTTAGGATAGGACAATATTTGGCCGAGATACAACTATTTGAAAATCTGGAATCTTTGTGGTGCAAAAAATTGAAAATAAAATCAAAACATAGAGAAAATCGCTCTTTTTCTCAAATATAACATTGTCCATTTATGTTAGCGATTGTGCTGCATTCACTCACAAAAATAAAATTTTAATTTTTATATTATAGGAAATTTACAAAATATCCTCATGGAACATGATCTTTACTTAATATCCTAATCATTTTTAGCATAAAAGAAAAATCAGTACTTTAGATTTTTTGATTTTCCATAATGCTCTATTCTTATGGAATCAAGGAAATGCTAAAATAGCTCAAATCAGTTTCTCCCTTAATGTGCATCTTTTGCTTTTCATGTTGTTAAGAAGTGAAAAGGGCGAGAGCGAAATACGAAATTGTATAGCAATCGCCTAACGACCACAGCCCCATTGACTCCCTGTGCCAATGCATTGATGAAGTCAACAGTTGGATGTGCTAAAAATTTCTTCAGTTAAACAAAGACAAAACTGAAGTCATTGCGTTTGGAAACAATGATGAAGTTTTCAAGGTGAATGCATACCTTCACTCTAGGGGTCAAACAACTAAAAATCAAGTCAGCAATATTGGTGTCTCTGGAGTCAGACCTTAGTTTCAGTAGTCATGTCAAAGAAATTAAATCAGCATACTATCATCTGAACAATATTGCAAGAGTTAGATGCTTTGTTTCCAGTCAAGACTTTGAGAAACTTGTGGATGCTTTCATCACCATCAGGGTGGATTACTGTAATGGACTCCTCACCAAGCTTCCTAAAAAGACCATAAGAAAGTTGCAGCTCATACAGAACGCAGAACCAGAAATCACATCAGGTCTTTACAATGGCTCCCAGTTACTTTTAGGATTGATTTTTATGTATTTTTACTGGTATATAAATCTTTCAATGGCCTAGGACCTCAATATATTGCAGATAATGCTCACTGATTAAACCCAACAGATCACTCAGATCATTAGAATCACATCAGCTAGAAATACCAAGGGTTCACTCTAAGCACGGAGAGTCTGCTTTTAGCTAGTATGCCAGCCGCAGCTGGAACCAGCTTCTAGAGGAGATCAGATGTGATACTACAGTCACATTCAAATCCAGACTCAAGACACATCTGTTTAGCTGTGCATTTACTGAATGTGCACTGTGCCCGATTGTTTGCACTGCATTTTATTTATTATTTTTATTCTAAATTGTTAATTATTCTTAATTCTTTTGATTATTTTAATTTCTCCAATGTAAAGCACTTTGAACTACCATTACCATCAGTTTGACTTGAAGGCAGCATCTGTCATTTTTACTGAGGGGTTGTGTGTATATTGTTTGGATGTGGCATTACATATATATATATATATATATATATATATATATATAACATAAGTTATAATTAATACCACATATGTATAGTTAAGGGACTGAAACAATTAAGATGGTCAGAAACATAAAAAAATACCTCAGGAAATTAAAAATAATATCATTTTTGACACTGTTCTAGAAACATTCTTCAAAATGTCTTCTTTTGAAACCCAAAAAAGCATACAGGTTATGAATGACATGAGGGTGGGTAAGTAAATAAATGACAATTCATGACATTTTTGGATGAACTTATGGGTTAGACTGAACGTGATGCCATACAGCAGTATGAGATCCAACAACTGTAATTTTACTCAGAAAATTTTGCAAAAGGTCAAAATTCATAATGATGGCGTACCAGGCAGAACAATGACAAAGCTTTACAGTATTCGAGAAGGTCAAAATAAATGAGAAGCGTAATGAAAAATATAATTCCTATTCAGTCTGAAAGGAATAGTCCACCCAAAACTGCAAAAATTATGTTATCATTTATTTTCCCTCATGTCTTTCAAACCTGAATCACTTTCTATATTCAAAGAAACACAAAATACATGCCCCCCATGCAATTAGAGTCAATGGGGTTCAATGTTGTCCATGAAAAATATCATAGTGGTAACACTTTACAATACGTGTGCACTAATAAGCATTAATTCATGCTTAACTAATGCACAGATAATACTGAATTAATGTGTTACTTATGATTATCTAAGCTATTCATTAATGATTACCACATTAGGAACTAATTAAGAGTCTGCAAGGTTAATGTATTAGTTCATACATTAATTGTTATTAATTAAATATGTAATTGTGGATTAATTCCATAATAACTCATTTTTTTAACTAATAGTGTTAATTAATATGTTAATTACCAGAATGAGCCAAAGCCTTGTATTTCAACTTCCAGATTATATGACAGGTACACTAATATGCATTAATACATGATTAATTAATTAATTGTTAATGCAAATTCATGTGCAAATTACTACAATTACTAAATGACTAGTTAATAATGATGTGCCCCAACAAGTAAAGTCATAACATAATGATACCTTTGCAAATCATTAGCTGATGATTAATTAAGGCAGACAACTGGAAGTTGAAGTGCATAGTTATGACTAATTGCGGTAATTAACACATTAATTTACACTATTAGTTAATAAAATATGTTATTAAGGAATTAATACACAATGACACAGTGAATTAATAGCAATTCATGTATTACTTAATCTATTAATCATATAGACTTCTTTATTAGTTGCTGATGCAGTAATCATTAATTAATGGTTTAGTTCTTCATGAGTTATACATTAACTCATGATTATCTGTGCATTAGTTAAGCATGAATTAATGCATATTAGTGCACACGTATTGTAAAGTGTTACCATCATAGTTTGTGTTTTGCAGAAGAAAGTAAGTCATACAGATTTGGAACGACGTGAGGGTTGAGTGATTCATTTACAGTCCATCTGACCCCTTACATCTTTTTTTTTTTTACTTTCGATCTTGTGAGGACATTGTGTATCCCAACGCTCCTTCCTGCCCCCTTCTTCATATCTGAGAAGCATTCTCTTTAGATCAATTACCAGCTGCATCTATCTAGGTTGTTTCAGCATCATGGCAAACATGGGATTAATTACTGAGGACACACCAGCACGGCGGTACAAGGGCGCCTCACCAAAAGAGGGCTTCCAACCTCTGTGTGGGCCGGAGCTTGTTTGTCAAAAGAGGAAAGCGAAATCCAGCCAAACCCCTTGTGTCATTAATTACACCATTTCCTTCATCCAGAGCAGCATTTCATGAGTAGCATGCGTACCCCTGTTGCTCCCAATTTTGCCCTCTGGTGGGTGTCAAGCTCGGATAACTTTATATACTAGGACAGGCTTACTTTTCAAGGGTCACACGCAAGTTTTACAACAATTTCTGCACTTCTGCTCACAACAAAGCCGTGTTGTCTTCTTCAAGACACAATATTGAGGGTGACTTCCCTTGTGTGATTATAGAGTGGACATTATTTGGAGGTTAGGTTTAATTGTTATCCTCATGGTGCCTGGGGTTGTCCAATTACATGGATTTGTTAGTGGCATTTGCGTGGCCAAAAGGTCATTCGTTTCTCATTTTTCAAAAGTAATTTTCCTTGCAGTTATTTATCAGCATTGAGAGGAGGGCAGCGATTTGCAAATGATGAAAGAGATCTGGGGAACTAGCTAGGGGTCAAAATCTTCAGGGCTGCGATTTGTGCATCTGGTGTTAACTGTAATGATGGAACTTAAATGACCTGTGTCTGAATGTGTTTCAGAGTTATGACATACGCTCAAATCATTGTTTGTTAAATGTTATTTGCTCTGCTTTTTCACCTGAACACCTTAAATATTCCATTTCCTTCACAACAACTTCCTTATCCGAGACCCCGGAGGTATCTCGGATTTTCAGGTAAAGTAATAAATTTCTGCTTCCAGCAGGCAGCAGGCTGTTGGGATGTGACCTCACTCGTTCTTGGCACACCTTCATACTGCCTTTATGAAAGTCTTAATCTGGTTGGGCGCCAGCATGCGGTCTCTCTATCTCTCTCTTGTTCTGTTTAAAAGACTGAATTAGCATGTGTTTTCACACATTGACAGCAAAGCTTACTTGATAAAAGCATAATCAGTAAATTGTAACTGCATCATAATGAGTGACATGACAGTGACAAATAACTGGTTGGTTTTTGAGCTAATTCCTGTTGCACCATAAGTTTTTTTGAAAAAGCATGCACATTAACTACTGTACATGTGCCATTAACTACATGTGCATATATATATATATATGTGTGTGTATATATATATATATATATATATATATATATATATATATATATATATATATACAAAAAAACTTCAAACTTCCACCCTACTGGCTTTTTTTTTTCTTTTATTTAGATTGCTTAGATTTACCACAAATCAACTGATATGTTTTGCATTTTAATTGTATAACTTAATTCAAGTTTACAGTAGGGTTGCACAAAATATCGATTATTATCTGCCGAATATTGGATATTGTGAGTAAATATTTATTTTATTTGTGCTTTTAGATTACTTTTTGTTGTACTCAAAAACTCCCTTTAACACTAATAGTTTAATAACACTGTAATTATTTAGCAAATATCTAATTGGATATTAATTTTCATACTGGATGTATATTATAATGTTTTGATGCCTAAATTCACATTTAAAGCGTCAATTATTAACAAATTATTGATTATAGTATTTTCGTGTATTATTCATTTATTTATTTACACAAAATAATTTATACTTTTAAATATTGTCCATTTATTAATTATTGTCCATAACAAGAACTTGATTATCAGATTTGACAATTTTATATAATGTAATAGAATTTAATGTAAGAAATCATCCCTCCCAATACCTAGAGCTCCACTATTTAGTGCACTCACTATTTATTACCCATACTACAGTAAAAGATAAATATGTTAATATCTTTAAAACTATCCTAACTCTGTCTTTATACTTCTTCATATTTTGATTCTGTATTTTTTTCTATTATTATTATGTGTCTGTGTTTATATGTGTGCAGGGGAAGCTTCAGTTTTCAAGAAACAAATCTGATTTTAATTCTGAAATTAGTTGTTAGCTGTCTGCTGGTTGACAGGGGCAAAAACTTTAGTGTAGTGTTCATAGCAGAAACATTTTTGAATGCAGAATGACATGACTGTCCAATCAAAAAGAATAAATATATGCAGTTCCAGAGTTGATAATTTATTCCAGAGTTGATATATGTAGAGGAAGGAGCTGTTGGAAGGAGCTAACTATGGCATTACTGGCATACTGGTAGTGCCAATGTTCTATTTGAAGATGGAGAAGATGGAGGTGACGGAGGTGTCTTATAAGAAATTGAACACACAATGGCCAATTTGGGAAATTATTTCAACAGCTGCTGCTGGGTGGGGGGGGGAAATGAGGAGAAATATGAGGAATCTCCTCAGCCAGAACCGTAAATATCTTCTTCATTAGTATGCATCTCTATGCCCTACCAGTGGCAGCAATTTCTGTTTCCAGTCACACCTTGAAAAAATAAAAAATACAAAATGAAGGTATTGGTTGTTGATTGGTTGCTGGGGGGTCCGTGCTAAGAATTGTGCATGAAGATCTCGTAAAGCCTCCATACCATGAAAAATCAGCTGTTCTTCTGCATATTACCAACATACTGAAGATAAACACTACTACAAATGAGATATGACAAAACATGTCAGAAAAGTGTTACCAAAAAGGTCATGCCATTAAGAGTTTATGGAGATAAAACTGCTAGTTTGCCATTTTTGGCCTTTGCATGACCTTTTAGTGACAGTATATGTGTTTAAGAGTCAAAGTGCTCTAATTATCTCTGTTCTCCATGGGATTATGTTAATTAAATTTGGCATTGAATTAGGTACCTTGCCACTAAATAATACAGCATTTGAAAAATAATATATGTGTGTATGAGCCCGTTCTCATCCTTTAGCGTCACATAAAGCGCTTTATGACAAAACGGCGCGCTACATTACGCACATGGTACCCTTTATCGTTTATATAACACGCAAACTCAAGGCGTCATGAATCCTTCAGCGTAATATGAGACTTACCCTACCCTACCCCACACCTGAACCTAACCATCACAGCGCGTGTTATATGAACGATAAAGGGTGCCATGCGGTAGTATAGCGCCGTTTTGTCATATAGCGTTCTATATGCGCTAAGGATGAGGAGCGTTATATATATATATATATATATATATATATATATATATATATATATATATATATATATATATATATATATATATATATATATATATATATATATATATATATATATATATATATATATATATATATATATATATATATATATATATATATATTAGTGCTGTCAAACGATTAAAATATTTAATCGCGATTAATCACATTAATGTCATAGTTAACTTGCGATTAATCACACATTTTACTATTCTTAATGTCTTGATTTCTTTTTTTGTTACATTTTTTTCTCATTTTAATGCTCTTATCAACATGGAAAAGTGGATTGGCTTGTTTAGTGCAAATGTTTTTTTTTTATTATTATTATTAAAAATAACATGATCGATAGAATAATAGTGTTCAATTTCGCTCTAACATATATAGCCTAAATCTAATCATATACAGCTAATGTCACACACAATGTCACATCAATAAAAGGGTGAAAGAAATACTGACGAGGTCCTGATATATGACGAGGGGTGGAGAATTGCATCATCTGTGTTTGTGTGTGTGTGTGTGTTTGCTTGGCCATTCATCAAGTGGTGTTTCAGGCTGGACGTTCTGCGAATAATGATAGCTCAGTTCATAATGACAAAACATACAGATCGCTTTGGTCTTGTCAATGGGACAATTTGGCAACTTTTTAAAAGTAAACTTTACATTCAGAATCTCATTGGCATCCATTTCAGCGTCTCGCGCTCGTCATCCACTCAAAACATAACATTACTATTTGGCCGGCTCGCAAGCTGAAACGAGTGTGTGCGGCACAAAACGTCGTCGCGCTGCGCTCTGAAACACATTCATGTCAATGGCTTGCGCCGCGCGAGGACGTTCCGTTGCTTCTCGTCCAAAGCGCAAGCGGATCTAGCTAGACCAAACAAACAACAGGCACGCCGCACACACTCGTCTTGGCTTGCGAGCCGGCTTTGAGTGGATGACGAACGCGAGACGCTGAAATGGATCAGGACGCATGCCCGCGTCCTGTTGCAAAAGTATGTGAAAAAACTACAAAGTTTGCTAGGACAAAAAGACCGTTAATGGCGCGATAAAAAAACTTAACACCGTTAAAATGGGATTTGGTTAACAGCCGTCAGTAACCGTTAAACTGACAGCCCTACATATATATATATGTATAGTGTGAATGGCAGGCAGAAGATTTTTCTGACCTTTAAATGTAGAATTGTATCTCTACCACCAGCCCGTTCTCATCGCAAGACGCCATATAACTACACTTTAACATACGTCAACATCTCGCATTTTATGGTACCCTTTAATGTCAGTTAGATGACTACTCTAATCCTAACCCTACCCCTAAAGGTAAAGCTGCTAAGTTGGATGACACCCTCAGGATCATCATCTAACTGACGTTAAAGGGTTACTTAAACATTGTCAAATATTCATATTATTCAAAATAAGAAGATGAAGAATTCTTAGGATGAGAATGTGTTTATAACAGAAATTCTTTTTGTAATTCTGCTGCTGTAAGCCAAACTGTCAACAAACATTCATGCAAAATTGTTTAGCACAACACTACTCATTTTCTCTTAATTAGCATTTTTGTCTTTTTTCAGTAGTTAAGTCTAAACAAGATTCATTTAGATGCAAATTTACTTGAAGCAAAAAAAAAAAAAAAAACCCAGATATAAAGAGTTATTTTTACAAATTACATTTATTTTTCTTACCCAATATTTCTTAAATAATGAAGAAAGGGGTATTGAAATGAACTTAATTAAAAATTAAAGATCTTGCACAATTTAGATTTTTAATTACATTTATTTACAAGGTACAGTGTGTAAGATATTTGTAATAAAATATTCATAAACCACTTTCACAGTGTGATCTATTTTCATGCAGTTGAGTACTTACATTATCCCAAAACTTGTTTTGTAAATTCCAGTTTTAAATAATGTCTCATCCACTGTCAGTCACCTATCAATGATGTAATATCCACACTAGCCTCGGTTTCTGCTTGTATATATATATATATATATATATATATATATATATATATATATATGCTTCAATTCATTTAGAGGTGTTGTCGTGGTCAAGGCCATTTTTTTATTTTAAATTTATTTTTACGATTAAAGTTATGTTTAAAGGTAGCCTCTAACGTTTGCCTTCTTTGAACTTGTAATTTGTGACAGTAATGTTTGATCACTTAAATTCACATTATTATTAATTATTACTTTGTGTTCACTTGGTGGCTGGTATCGAGATTGCACAATGCAGTAAGCTAGATCGATATAAGACTATCACATTAATTAAAAAAAACTGGAAGACTGTTTTACTAAATGGCATGCAATTACTAAAAAATAAATAAATAATAATAATTGTATGGTGCAGAGCCCACAAATAAATAAATAAATGTATTATTTATTACATTATGTGATTTATTTAGCCTATGGTATCAGAAATAAATAACATAACAGATAAATGATTGCATTGCAGGCCTTTTTGGTATGTTCCATGTGTTTATTTAGATTTTACAATCTGCATTAATGTATAAATAGTTTTAATATTTATATTATACTACAAAATTTTAATTGGCCAGTTAACCTGACAAATGTGGCCAAGAGTTGGGTGATTTATTTTTGAGTATGATGCAGCTAATTTGGTCTGTACATGTTTGTTAGTTTTTGCCTCATTAAGCTTCATGTGCAAACTCCATATTTCCAATCAATATTAGAGAGGATCACTGAGCACTCAACATCAATTCTGTAACATCTACAATCTATATAACACAGATTTTTGTCGTTTAAATCTGTCATTATTATCATTATCACGTTCATATGTTATAACATTATATTGTATTACGTATATTTTATTAATATTACATTATTATGTTATTACATACATGTTATTACATTATCATGTTGCTCCATGTTATTCCAAGCCAAACTATCAACAAACATTCATGCAAAATTGTTTGGCACAACATACTGCATTTTTTTCTTAATTAGTATTTTTGTCTTTTTTCAGTATTTAAGTCTTCTAAACAAGATTCATTAAGATGCAAACTTACTTGAAGCAAAAAAAAAACAGATATAAAGAGTTGTTTTTACGAATTACATTTATTTTTCTTACCCAATATTTCATAAATAATGAAGAAAGGGGTATTGAAATAAACTTAATTCAAAATTTGAGATATTACACAATTTAGATTTTTAATTACATTTATTTACAAGGTACAATATGTAAGATATTTGTAATAAAATATTCAAAAACCACTTTCACAGTGTTATTCATTTTTTCATAGTGCACAATTAATATTCTTCCATACAACGGATAGAATATCCATGTCTCCAAAGCTTCAAAAAGGTTAGAGTCCAGTTTGTCAAAGCTACTGTGTGTATTCAGAAGACTTGGAACATAAAATGTAAGTTTCTAATGATAAAAATCATCTGCTAAATTGAATGGAGGGAATTGAGTCATTATGTTGAAGGCTGACAAATGAAGTCCTTATGGAAAGAGCCACAGCCACTGAACTGTGCTACAAATGGGAAGACGCAGATGCTGGAAAGCTGCAGTGTGCCCTTTTGGCAACTGCTCCTGTTAAGTCAGTAATCTACTCACCGCACCACGTAAGCCCAAATGATAGTCCTCCCATGCCAATGGGATGGAAGGTTACAGGCGTACCATGGAGAAGGTCGTTGCTGCTGTTCTTATTAGTTCATGGGAAGAGTGCTTTGGCTCTCTTCCTATTTTTCCTACAGCCATGACCAGTTGTTAACACTGAGGAAGCAAACCTAGTCCCAGGTGGAGAGGGGCACTACGGAGGCCACATCCTACCCATGGGGAGGAAATGGTTGAAATACACAAATAGACTGGCCATAGGGGCAGTGCTACATATGGAAGATCTTTGCGGTAAGTCCTGGTTAGACAGGGATGGAACTACTGCAGATCCTAAGACAGGGCTGAATAGAATCTGCCCAGGGAAAGACATAGGTTTACCGAACCTGAGGGAAATCATACTGTGGAAGAATACACATGGGATTACCAAGGGGGTATCATGTAGGTCATGAAGCCCAATGAAAGCGTGGACTAGGCTTTCCTACTGGGCCTGGCTTTGGACGCCTCAGAAGTTTCAGAAGCAGTCACACTGCTAAAGGATGCTCAGAGGAAACTCAATCCAGGGTTTGCCAATTAAAGAACTCACCTGAAGAGCAAAGAAGCCACATAGCCACCCTTCTTACACATTAACTGTTTGTAAACCAACACACAGGAAGAAACAGGCTCCACTCGGAGATTGTAGAATCTCGCAAAGGTATTAAGGTGTCGCCCAGCCCGCAGATCTGCAGATGTGTTCCAAAGAGGTGCAGTGTGCCAACACCCAGGAATAGGTAACACTCCGAGTGGAGTGAGTCCCTTACTCCGAGGGATAACAACACACCTTGGGATTGGCATGACAAAGCGAATGGCATCCACCATCCAGTGGGCCAACCTCAGTTTGGAGACAGCCTCTCCTTCTGCTGACCTCCAATGCAGACAGAGAGCTGCTCAGAAGCTTCTGAAATATGCAGGGCGTGAATGGGACACAGTGACACAAGGGCTGGGTCTGCCTTCTCTGTGGGGCAGCACTTGCAAGTACACCACCTGGTCCCAAAAGGGAGGCGGTGGAAACTTGGGCACGTACCGGACAGGGGTCTCAATATCAGGGCCCACACAGTGACTTGTCACCCGGAGTTGGATGTCTGTTGGGACATGAAAGATTTAGCTTAAGTTCTGTCAGGAAGACTCAATCAGCGCGTCATGTATTACCTTATTCCTATCCAATCTGGTGATCCGATCCAAGATTGGTACTTACACTTGTCTGAGTTCGCAGATGATGATGCTGCCATTCACCTCCATCATCCCCAACCGGAAAAAAAAAATTTGCCTGTAAATGACGCAATATCCGCGCTATCCTCGGCTACCCTCGGCTATCCTCATTTCTGCTCGTATTGCCATAGCCATGACGTAACCCATGGCGACAACAGCGGACAACTGCATAGTGAGTAACGTTTAGCGGCACCCAGTTCTTGTTTCATTTAATCATAGACCATGGCAAGCAAGCAAACTTTGGGAAAAACAAGGAGAACTAGAATGAGGATAAATATAGCGTGATGTTTCTGAGTTTTCTAGCGTCCGTGACTAATTTGGACTTGACAGAACTTCACGAGTCACGACTTTAAAGCTTTATTAGACAGGTGAGCAAAAGTACATAAAACAAATCAATGTTATAACGTTAGCTTGACATTATGAAATGTTAGAATATGGTCAGTATGTTATTCTTATGTTGATCTAGCTGCTAGTTTCGTATAGCAGATGAACTACAGTAACAAGTAGAATAACATTATAACTTTCAACACACATTTAAATGCTGTTTAGTGTGATAGTGTAACATTATACCAAGTGGAACAGCGCTGCGTTTCCCTCACAAGATTAATTCATCTAATAAACTGACCTGTGTGAGTAATCCAGCACTTGCGTGTAGTTCAATAGGATGAAATTTCCTTATTCCTTTATATCCGCGGAACTCGCGTGTGATATATGTTTCTATTATATGTCACTAATCCTTAAACATTATTAGATCCATCAGCTTGACAGCAAGTCCCATCATTCAGCTCGTTAATGCGTCAAACACATTCGCCTTTATTATTGTTGGAAACGGCGCCCTCTTGTGGCCACTAAAGTTACATATTGGAGCTTTAATATCACATATTAATCATGCTGATTTTTGAAGGATAAAAATTGAAATGTCACTCTTCATGTGATATTGATTAATTATTTTTTTCAACCCCCATATCTTGAATTTTGTGATAATTCATGCATTGCATTTTAGGGTTCCAAGACGATAGCGCTTTAGAACCTTTTAGGGTTCTATATAGAACCTTTTCTTCTAAGAGTGTGAGCTGTCAATAAATGTATACTGCTTTTCAATTTATCTCCCGCGTCCTTTCTGGTAGAACTGCCCTGCAGAAACGCTCCCACTGGAATCCTCAGAGTGTTAATCATTTTTGCGGCTCTGCATTGTGTAACATCAGATGGGACTCTAGCCTTCAAAAGAAAGGAGAGTCGCGAACCGCAGACAGCACGAACACCATCTCAGCATGCTCTCGGCTCAGACATGCGAGACAGAAAATGTGTCCGTCAGATGAAAACAGAAAACGACCGCATCCAGAAACACAAGGATGGAAAGTCATCTTTAAAAAGATGCTTACCGTTCATTTTAAGGAACTTCTTTTTTTATACTGAAGCTCCCAGTGGGGAATCACTGCACTTATCTGTGCACTGTGTACTGTGTCCGAAATACCGCTTAGATCTTCCAGTCAGAGAGATCCCTTCTGCAACTCTTTTAAGCTCTTTTAGGAGGTGATTGGAAAAAGTGATTGCTGTATGCAACCACTCAGCTTTAAAGCAAAAATCTGAATGAGCGGATCCATGTTGCCTCAGTTCTCACCATATCCGTGAGACACACACAGGTGAGTGATGTACGCAATTTCCTGTGAAAACCATCCCAACCAGGTAAAATATAAACACCTATAATAAGCTTGGTCAAAAACATGTTTTGGAAGAAGGATTTATGATGTATTAACTCATTTAAATAAAATAAACCTTTAATGTAAATGTTCATACTTATTATTATTTTACACGTTTAGGATCCTGGCCACATACACTCTAAAAGAATAGGTATGCAAAAGGGCATATTCACAGTGATGCCATAGAAGAACAATTTTGGGTCCTTAGTGTAAAGAGCATTTAAAAAATGCTAAAGTCACTCTTATCACTATAAATAACATTTTGTCGAATGGGAAGATTCCATGGATATTAAAGATTCTTCACCTAACCATTGATGCCAACAAATAGCTTTTATTTTTAAGAGTGTATGGTAAAGGGCTGCATACATATTTTTCAAATTCCTTCTTTTGTGTTCGCTGGAAAACAATAGCAGACAGGATTGGAAGGACATGAGTGTAAGCAAATAACATTTCTTCACAAATCTTCACTTTTGCGTGAAATATCCATTCAACAGCTTAAACGTTGTAATGTTGCACTATATATTTTTTTTCTATTTCAGTACACCTTAATAAGAGCTGGAGAGACGAAACAGTGGCTTTGAGGCTGTGAATGCCACTGCTCTGGGCTGCTTTGATATTAACTCACTAACCAATGAGAAGAAACATGGCTGAGTCTCCAAAGAACCAAGAGGGAAAAAAGAGCCCCTGACCTCCGCCACCCCTCCATACACATTGTCAAATTTTGATTAATCGTCGCTTGCCATCATTTATAGATGAGTCGGTTTACATTAAGATTCAAGTTCCCTCCGGTGCGCAGAGGGTCTCACCTTGGTTCAGGTAGCTGGCTGCGCAGCGGCCTGGGGAAAGGCTTTCGGCCAGCTGGAGGAAATCTACTGTCCTAGATCCTGGGATAGTGCCACCACACCTGCTGCGATTCACCTCCTGTCCTTGGGTTTGTGAACCCACAGGCCATATCAACTTCAGCCACAATAATAAAAAAAAGAAATGGTAATGTACTGTAATTCATGGTAAATTGTTCTGTGTTTTATGATGAGCATCACAAATGTAAAAGTTCACAGTTCACTAACAGTGCATAATTCACAAAGGCGCAGCAGACCCTCGCAAAGGTCTTATGAGTTAATTATAGTCTGTGCGGCAAATGGATGATGAGTTACCACAGCTCACAACATATTCCGTGGATGTAGCTGGCTGCCTACCTGTTTTTTGTTTTGGATTCACAATGGCTGTCACAATTTTTTGACAGAAAATTAACCATTTTGATAAATGAGGAGTCAATTAAATGTAATTAGTTATAATTAGACATTGTTCACAATTATGTTGCATGCAATTTTCCAGTAATGGATGACTAGGCCAGTTTGTAAAAAAAATAAATAAATAAATAAATAAAATAAATATTAAAAACATTAAACATATCTGCTCAAGTCCGTAATTATTGACGTTCCAAGTGCAACTTTTAGCGCTGCTCAGAAGAAAAAAAAAAAAAAAAAAAAAACATCTCTGCTGTTTGTAGTGATACACTCAAGCTGGATTGATCTTTCTTCAATGTTTCATTCCATGTGGAAAAGCCTCCAATAATGATTACACATTGATTTGATGTCCAGATAAAATTAGCTGAGAGCTGCACTGCAGAACATCTGTTTTGACAACGCCTCTTGTCAATAAGATATGCAGAAAAAAAATAAAGGTTTGAAATCATAAAATAATAAAACTTTTCTCTATTGATGACTCAAAAACTGTGTGTAAAAGGTGTTGACCATGCCAAAGTCCTAACCTGGCCCTAGCCAGATGAATTTCGCTCCGCCTAGCTCCACTCATCCATCTGGAACCGATCCATTGAAATGGCGTTTCAGAAGGCTGGGCCTTATCAGAAAATCCTTGCATATGATTGGATAAGCCACTTGTCTGTCATCTTTATCGACGTGCTATTTCAACCACTCACACCGAAGCCAACCCGTGACGCTGATAAGAGCGACGAAGGAAAAAACAAAACAGAACAGCCGACGAATGACTACAAGCCCTCTTTAGACGAACTTCGCGAGGCAGACGACAACATTATGTGATCAAATACAGTCAACTTGTTAACACGCTCCACAGCACCATCCAGTGCATTTAATTGTAACTGCCAGTTAGTTCTTAGAATATATCACTGCATTTACTGCCAGCAAAGCAACGTATTCAAAATTCGAATAGTATTTAATTTTTCGAATAATAATTACATATCGAATATTTGAAAAATTCGAATATTCGTGCACATCCCTAATTAGAACCAGTGCAGTACAAACCTTGAACATAATGTTGTGTGGAGTGTGGTGTGGAGACTAAGGCCCGTTACACGATGGGAAAACGCAGATATTTCTCTGCGTTTTGCCCTCTCATTTACACGAAAACGCCATTTTTATCACTGAAAACGATTATTTCTAAAAACTCCGGCCAAAGTGGAGATTTCTGAAAACGCCGGTTTTGTGTTGCCATGTAATCTGTGAGAAACGACGTTTTAGGTTCTCTTGTCGATTCCAGGATTCTGATTGTCTTGCATGGCTTTATCCTTAACCCCTACACTGCCGCCAATAGGTTTGGCATAGTTATGATGGCGCTCTATGGCGTATTTATGCGGGTGTGTAAACAATGTTATTTTTGAAAACGGAGAGTGGGAAAATAATTTTGTGAAATAATTATTTCAATAATTTTGAAAGTGTAATTTAATCAAGTGCTGTGAGAAAAGGCTATAAATCTCCACCTCACACGCAATATACCTACAATATACTCTACTTTTCTTCGCAAAAAATGTTGTAGAAGACGCAGCAAATGAGGAGGTGCTGCTATCAGACTTAAAGTCAGATTGGATAATAATTTATTTTCAATATTTTTTAAATTTTCAATAATTTATTTTTGAGTGAATTTTCAGAACTTCTGGGGAATGTTAACAACATATGACCGAATTGTACTGCTTGGTGATTTTAACATTCTAGATTTACTAGTAAGTGGCTAACCAAAGATTTTTGCAGTTTATTGGATTTTCATTTTTTTTTTCTCAAAATGTACAATGTCCTATGCATGTTCATGGCCACACCTTGGACTTTGTCTTTGCTCATTAACCCTTTAAGACCGATCAAAGCGTCGACGCTCCGGTTTGCATGTCTTGTTTAACAGCCTATAGAAACTGAAACCAAGTGCCTAGCTCAATCCAGAGATGTAACATGTTCAGATTAAGCCTCTAACATGCTCAGGTTGCATTGTTTTCACCCTCTAATGAGTCTGTACAAATTGCATAAAATACAGTTTCACAAAAAAATCAAGCCCGTTCTCATCCTTCATCGTCATATAAAACGCTATATGCAAAAACGGCGCTATACTATGCACATGGCACCCTTTATCGTTAATATAACCTTGCCATGCCTTCAAATTGGAAAGTAAGGATTCTTTTGATGTATGGCATATGAAAATGCTCAAAGAATGACAGCACAGCATGTAAAAATAGAAAGATATACTCTGGTGGAATTGTTCAATGCCAGGTCATAAAGGGTTAATTTTCTATCATGGATATGGAGACAAGAGACAAATGGGTTTTCTGATCACAAATCTGTGACTTTTACAACTGTCCTATCTTGACAATCAAATTTGAAATCTGCTCAGGCACGTTGGATTTGTCATTCTCATCCACAGCCAGCGAAGACTTTTGCACTGCCTATAATGCAGCTAATGAACTAGCTACGAAGCTGATCTCCTGAAAGGCCGGAAGCAGACCCATATTTATTTATTTTTAGTAATACCTGCTTAATAACATTGCTCCTTTAAAACTTAAATACTCTGTCAAAGAATCCTCACCTTGGTTCAATGACTCTATCCGCTCACATGACGAAAAGACAAGCAGAACGCAAATGGCTCAAGGACCAACTGCAGGTGTCGAGAATCTCTCTACATGTTTTCCAGAAAGCTGTTAAGTCTGCCAAATCAAAGTATTTGAGTATTTGAGTTTCAGAAATTGTCTCCAAAACTCACCATAGACCAAGAGTTGTATTTTCCACTATCGACTCTGTTTTAAACCCCGTGGCTGATGCTTTCCTGATGTGTCTGATTTCTTTTAATGTGAAAACATTTCATCTTTTTGTGTTACAAAGACAAGAAGTTTAAGACCATAAACAACGCAGGGCTCTCTTGTTCTCCCTGAAGTGCCTAGGTGCTCACCTACCTGGAGCATGCTCGATCCAATTTCTCTAGTTACTTGCAGAGATATTGTTGAACATCTAAAACCTACCTCTTGTCCAAATTATATTATTCCATCACACTTTTTAAGCAAATTATTGATATCATAGGGCCTGATTTTTTTTTTTTTTTATTATTAGCTTTTGTTTGAACACTGGTACGGTCCTGGACCTTCTAAAACATGCTTCAGTCACATCCGTATTGAAAAAAACATTTTAATATTGATACATTTGTTTTAAGTAATTTCAGACACATTTTAAATTCTTTAAATGATTTTGAAAATCTTAGAAATGGTTGTTCTTAATCAACTACATTCCTTTCTGAGTACAAATTCATTATATGATACTTTCCAGTCAGGATTTAGAAAAGTACAGAGCACCGAATCTGCTTTACTGAAAGTCACTAATGACATTGGCTACAGAAAATGGGAGTGCTGTTGCCCTGGTTCTTTTAGATCTCAGCTCTTCTTTTGATATGGTTGACCACTCAATTTTTATCTGTTGACTGAATAATTTAGGCATTCACAGCATCATTTTAAATTGGTTTCAATCTTTTTTAACTAACAGAACATTCTCTGTATGTATTGGAAATTGCACTTCTTCAGCAGCACATCTTTCCTGTGGGGTACCACAGGGATATATTTTAGCTCCAATATTATTTTCCTAATCTGTTACCATCGGGTTCTATCTTTTCTCAACACAGAGTATAATTTCATTTATAAGCCGACAATATCTAATTGTATTTTACATTTAAGCAAATTAATTCAAGCTCTTTAGGAGTCCTGCCTGCATGTTTCCAGGAAATGAACCTATGGCTGGCACAATATATTTTAGCACTAAATGAGAACAAAACTTAAATATCGTTTGGACCATATCGTTTGGTACTGTAGATCTTGATGAGTTAAATCTTCATGTTACTTCATTTACAAAAAATCTAGGTTTCCTGTTTGACTCTGGCCTCAAGTTTGATCAACAAATTAATTTTGTTGTTAAATTCTGCTTTCTTCATTTAAGGCATCTTAAGGCAAAAGTCAAATCTTTTCTCTCTCCAAGAAATTTTGAAATAGTCATTCTTGCTTTTATCACTTCACAATGTTGATTATTGTAATTCACTTTATCTTCGAGCTAACCAATTAAATGCTGCTGCCAGACTGTTGACTGGTAGTCGAAAGTTTGATCACATTACTCCGAATTTAACTTTTCTAAATTGGGTACTAGTCAAACAGAGAATTAAGTTTAAAGGTTTAGACTTTGTTTTTAAATCATTACACGGCCTAGCACCTGTCATGAGGTGTGATGCTGGCAGAAGAAGGCAGATGATGCAAATGCATCAATGCAAACACTTTACTAATAATTCTCTCAAACAGGTACAGATAGGAAGACAGAGTACTCAAACACTCCAAATAACACTACATCTATTTGACATAAAAAGAAACATTGACCGGCACGGACTGAACAAACAGAGAGAACTAAATACAGAAGCAAATGAACACTAACGAGGTGAAGACAGGTGACACATATGATATTCACGGTGAACAGGTGGATGATTGAGGGAGTGAGTTCAGGTATGGAGACAAGAGGATGCTGGGAAGTGTAGTGAAGATGACGAAGATAGAATGGTGCAGACGAAGACTGTGACAGCACCTGGGTACTTATCCTGACTTACACACTCTCACATATTCACCCAGGTCACTTAGGTCTAGTAACCTTGGATTGCTCCCTGTGCGTGTATTGAGACTGAAACATCGATGTGGTCGAGTTTTTGCAGTAGCAGGCCCCAAATTATGGAATAGTCTACCTAGGGTGACCAACTGTACTGTTTTCCCAGGACATGTCCTGTTTTCATATAACAATATAACCATTTTCTATCCATACAGAAGAGGCATAACCTACTTTAAATATATTGAAATTAACAAGGTATTTTTGAGTAAGCTTCTGAGTATCATTTGAGTAGGCCCATCTGTTTGCCGGGCCAAGTGTCCTGGTTTTTGTTAATCAAAATATGGTCACCCTAGTCTACCACTATCAACGACGTAGTTCACTGCTTCACTACCATAGTACGATGCTTCGTTGGAGAAATCAACTAGCTAGTCACGACCGTTTCCTGAAACTCACTGTCGCAAAGTATCGCTCAACCACGTTGGTTTCGCACATGGTGGAGTAATAACTACTTTTAAGAAACTGTTTGAGATCCAATTAATGCTAGATTTTGTTTTATATAAATTACAGACATGTCATCTGAGGACTATTTCTAATTGTTCTCAGTTTTTTTGCTTTATTACCAGACACAATATTTGGCTCGTTCTTACATAGTAGAGCACGTTCGTTCGCATATGCGCACTCTTCAAACACGGTTCTTTAAATCTTTTGAAAAACTAAAAGACGTAAATTACATTGGTATGTATTCTAAATAAAAGGCACCAGTTGTACTGAATGTCAGCTTGCTTATTTTGCGCAAGATAAAGATTTATTACATCCAAATGTGATTTAATATAGAAACGATGCCTCTAACCACAGGTCGAGAGCTCTCGCTTAAACCACACAACCTTGCGATGCTGTTTGTGAATGTTTGTTGGAACAATGGTTTCGGGAAACACCGACTCGTTGAACTCTGCTGATAATGACAGAACTTGCGAACATAGTTGGCTAATCGATGCTTTCGGGAAACGCACCCAGAACAGTTTTGTCACTTGCTACTTTCAAATGAAAGCTTAAAAAACACTTTCTAAACCCTTAATGCACTTTATTTACCTTCAATTGTATTATATTTAATATATTATTTATTCTATTGCTTAGGGTGACCAACTGTCCTGTTTTCCCAGGACATGTCCTGTTTTCATATAACAATATAACCATTTTCTATCCATACAGAGGAGGCATAACCTACTTTAAATGTATTGAAATTAACAAGGTATCTTTGAGTAAACTTCGAGTATCATTTGAGTAGGCCCATCTGTTTGCTTGGGCCAAGTGTCCTGGTTTTTGGTAATCAAAATATGGTCACCCTACTATTGCTTTCAATTGTATCGATTAATTTTATCATGTTGTATTATCCTTTTACTTTTAATCTGTCCTAAAATTAAATTATTTCATCAATAATTTTAAAGACTTCATTAGGATTTGTGATTATTATTTGTTTTGTGGGAGGCTGTTGTCACAAGGGTAGGCTACAGTATTTCAGCAATTATTAAATTTTGGGTCAAGTTTTCACAATAACTTTTTTTTCTCTATATTTTTGTGTATTATGTCTTCTAGTCGCTTGTATGAATTTATGAATCATTTCATTAAATATAATGTTAAACCAAGTGGCATCTACAAACAAATTATTAGCTAATAAAGAAAAAAGGTTTTGTTAAGAGAAACTAATGAAAGAATTAACCACTTTAAAAGTGTTTTCTTTCTCATTTGCTTGGAATTATTATGCTCTGAATAGAATCTTCTGAAAAAGAAAAACCCACTACCGCTTAGGCTACTTAAATCTAACTGTAGGCAGTAAAATAGAGCACATGGTTGCCAAGACAATAGTCTCCAGTGTTCAGTAACATTTCTGTATTCTATTTTTACAGTACAAAACGAGCAAATCTCTTTGCAGAGGACGTACGAATTTCAGGATTTTGTCTCTGCATCAGGGGTATTCTGTTCCTTGCACAATGCTTTCTTTCATACTCATTATATTAGATTATGATTTATCATTTTAGAATGTACAATCAATTTAGTCTGATCAGCTGTAGTTCTTATCTTCCAGTAGGTATTCACATGGATAATAAAGAGGTTCTGCTGCTGTCATTTGTCAGTCTGTCAGTATAAACCCATGGCCTATAACTCATTCAAATGGGTCAAGGTTTTCTCCTGTGAGTGTACAAGTTTAATGTGTGCAGCTATACATTTCTACATAGTAGACAGCATCTTTTCTTTTGAAAGGACTATTACCACCTAAAGATCGTCAATAGGGGATTATCACGCTGACACGTGAGTACTTCCGCATTCAGTGAATCTTTGCGCACTGCCACTTCCGTTGAATCACCGCTCAGCTCTGGCGAACTGATGACGGACTACACTAGATTTATTTATACCGCATCCTTGGTAAATTAGTCTGATTCACTAAAGTGCCGAGTGTCGAAAAGTGATGGTCTGCCGAAAATTGATGGCCAGCTGTGAGAGCGTGCGCAGCGTGTTAAAGATATATCGCCCATTCTCTTTACGAATGCAGTTGCTTTCATGTGGATCAAACAGACATAACGTGCAAATAAACACTCACCCAGTACTTTTTACCTATCTAAAATACCTGTAAAGTGCCAATATAACCAATATAATGCATGTATTTCACCTGCCAAAAAGTTATTAAAGCCTCTACTTATTAATTAAAAGCTTATTTCTGCCCTGAAATTAGTTGATAATATTCATGAGGGTTAAATCTGACTGATTATAACTCACCTACTACTTTTTACTAATTAAAATACCTGTAAAGGGCCAATATAACCATTATAATGTGGTACTATTTCACCTGCCAAAAAGTGATTGAAGCCTTTATATATTGATTGAAAGGTTATTTCTGCCCTGAAATTAGTTGATTATGTTCACGAGAATTAAATCTGACTGATTATAACTCACCTACTACTTTTTACCAATTAAAATACCTTTAAAGGGCCATTACAACCATTATAATGCAGTATTTTACCTAACAAACAAACGTGCTATACCTTGTATTATTAGGACTTTCATCCCGGCGAACCGCTTTAATCCACTTCTTCCTTATACTCAATTCCAACGCATTCTCACCCCAAGGCGTCACCTTTTGACCATGCTTTAATATTCGACGCTTTAGGCGCCCTTTAGCGTCAGTTACATGATGTGATCCCATGGCGTCATCTAACTGACGCCAAATGAAAGCTTCAGTTAGATGACGCGGGTAGGTTTAGGTCTGGGGTAGGGTAGGGTTACACGTGATCCTAGGGCTCCTGAAGCGTCAGATATTGAAGCATGGTCAAATTAGTTAGGTGATGCCTTGGGGTGAGGGCTGTAAATTCAGTCCAAAACTTAAGTAGGTTTGGCGTTGTTGGTTAGATTTACAAAAAGGAACAGAGCAGTGACATCTAACCTTCGTTTCAGGCCGTTGTTGAACTGCGTCGGAAGTGGACATGCACAAAGTTGACAAATCCCGCCCATGAAAACCGGAAGCGTGACAATCCCCTATGCTGCTGTAGATAGAGCAGACAAATGAGTCACATGGACACAAAAAATAAAATCACATTTTAGGAGTCACATAATCCTAAAATACAGTGCACATATTTTAAAATGTTTTTGCTGCTTTTGTCTGAGTAATGACATAATAATCCAAGGAGTGACATCATTGTGGCTATAAAACATAAAAAAATAAAAAATAAAAATCTGATACAATTACATAATTCAGTTTAATAATTTCAAAATTTCTGAGTTTGGCTAACTCTAGTTCTCTGTTTACATAAGTCCAATCCTGTTACGTGTCCTGGTAAGTTGATTTTCTAGACAGTGTGTAAACAAATCAAGTCATCAAATTTAAAGCTGCCATCTGCAACATTTTTTTGATCATATTCAGTGAAATCAACACTATAATCCGACAGAACAACATAAATAAAGTGGTTTTAGAAAACAAAACGAGCTTCTAACTCCATCTGGAGCGTGTTATTTGTTTTGCAAAAATACAGCGCTCCCGGATCATCGGGTGCAATCAGCGCAGGGTTGTGTGAGATCTGACTGTCAATCACAGATCGGGCACATCGCCACCCCTCGCGCACGTTACAATCACATGCACACCCCTGAAGTTCACGCAGTAAGGAAGAGTGATGGCGGAACACTAACAAACCAAGTAAGCTATACTTGGTATAGTAGCTTAGTATTAGTATAAATGACGTTCGCAATCTGCAATATATTGGTAGATTAGCCAGGGCAGCATACCTCCAAATAATCCATGGTGTTGATGAATGCTGATGAGACGGTCCAACACATTCTCATCCCAAGGCCCAATATTTCGACACTTTTGCAAAAGCGTAAATATCCAACGCACATGGCACCCTTTAGCGCCAAATGAGACGGTTAAGTTTTAGGTATGGGGTAGGGGTAGACCACTAGGAGGCGCCTTCTGCCCTATTTATTTTTACGTCTCATTTGGCACTAAAGGGTGCCATGTGCGTTGGATATTTACGCTTTTGCAAAAGTGTCAAAATATGGCGCTTTGGGATGAGAACGGGTTCGACGGTCGCGTTCACTGAAAACCTGGTGCGCATGCACTCGACACGAACTCTGTGGGAGGGTATTCGTTGATAGTGGGGGAGGGCCATATGAGTTGGTAACATTTAAAATGTTGCCAAAGTCCACTCAATCAGCCATAGTTGCCGACAACAGCTTTAAATATTTGAGCTTGACCAGAACACATTTCTGAAAGTATTGTATATCCTTCTATACAAATATTCATTGAAATTACAAAACATGCATATTATACATAATTATTTTTACTGCAAGAAGTTGAGTAACACTTTGCAGTAAGGTTTAATTTGTTAACAGAACAATACCTCTACAGCATTTATTAAAGGTGGAATACCTACGATTTTTGCATTAAAATATCCCAAAATCACAAGGCCAGTGTTATATATTTAGTTAAGATGATAACTTACATTATTCCAAATGTTTCAAACAATGTTTAAATTGCGAGAAAATTGATATTTGAACCAAGGAAACGGGGTGTGTGAGCAGGGGTGAGCTTGGAGTCGCCAGTCAATCGCGTCATATTCGCGTTACCTCAGTTTCCGCTTGTACTACGTGTAGTCCTGGACAAATGCGGAAGTTGTAGTTGTGTGTTAGCGTCTATCAAGCAACAAACGTCAGCTTGTTTTGCGCATTTGTTATGGAATGGTGCACACAATTATTCTTTTCAATTATTCTCGGAATGTGAACTGTTGGCTGTAAAGGGGGTCGCACACCGGACGAGAAGAGCCGCGCCACGTCTTGGACAAAGTCCAGTATCGCACACCGGTCTTTCTCATCAGTGTATGGCCAGCAATATTGTTATGTTTAATGACATGAAAGGAAGATAATGTCTGTTCTATGTTATGATTGTACTGTACAATTAAATACAATCGTTGCTGAGTCTGCAGTCTGAAAACTTTACCTCAGAGCACTCCGTTAACTGAATGAATTGAGAATCTCACCTGAAAAATCTAATAACATCAGCAATTGTCATTTAAGCAGCTGATTTCTGTAAATTAATGCACAACTAAATGCATATTGCAGCATAGGGCGAAGTCAGGATCCATTAGTAACGATTTGACTTCAAACCCTCTCCACCATAGCTTCGTCCAGTGACTCGTACAGTAACATCTGTGACTAATTAATTTACTTTTAAACCTGCTTCAAACCTACCTTTAGTAGGATGAAAGTAATCTTATTTAAATTGTGAACAAACTATAAACAAAAAGCGATCCTTTCCACACAGTTTATCTGGACAACTTGTTATGAAATCAATGATGCACGTTACACTGCACAACAAAGCTCTCATCGTGTTTGTATTGGTGAAAGCATTAGAAAGAGTGCAGAAACTGCATCAACAAACTGTCATCTGCTAACACAATGCTCATCATGGCAACATTTTATGTGATGGGAATAGATCTGAATACATTAAAAACTTCTATCTTGATAGCTGTAAAAGTAAAAAAGTATAATAGCTGTAGTAAAAAAAAAGTATTTCATATGAAAGCATGTCAGCCAATCACAGCAGTGGCCGGTTACACTGAATCCCACAGCAGACACGCCCCTTCAAACAGAGTGTTCAAATCAGAGGCTAAAATCAGGCTAGGAAAAACACCTTTTATTTATAAATTATGAAAAAAAATTATATATATATATTTATATATATATATATATATATATATATATATATATATATATATATATATTAGAGCTGTCAGTTAAACGCGTTATTAACGGCGTTAACGCAAACCCATTTTAACGGCGTTAATTTTTTTATCGCGCGATTAACGATATTTTTGTCCTAGCAAACTTTGTAGTTTTTTCACATACTTTTGCAACAGGACGCGGCATGCGTTCCTGATCCATTTCAGCGTCTCGCGCTCGTCATCCACTCAAAGCCGGCTCGCAAGCCCGAACGAGTGTGTGCGGCGTGCCTGTTGTTTTGTTTCCGGTCTAGCTAGCTCCGCTTGCGCTTTGGTCGAAGAAGCAACGAAACGTCCTCGCGCGGCGCAAGCAATTGAAATGAATGGGTTTCAGAGCGCAGCGCGAGGACGTTTTGTGCCGCACACACTCGTTTCAGCTTGCGAGCCGGCCAAATAGTAACGTTATGTTTTGAGTGGATGACGAGCGCGAGACGCCGAAATGGATGCCAATGAGATTCTGAATGTAAAGTTTACTTTTAAAAAGTTGCCAAATTGTCCCATTGACAAGACCAAAGCGATCTGTATGTTTTGTCATTATGAACTGAGCTATCATCATCGCAGCACGTCCAGCCTGAAACACCACTTGATGATGGCCAAGCAAACACACACACACACACAAACACAGATGATGCAAATTCTCCACCCCTCGTCAATATCAGGACCTCGTCAGTATTTCTTTCACCCTTTTATTGATGGACAGTGTTGCATTGTGTGAGAGATTATTTAGGCTATATATGTTAGAGTGAAATTGAACACTATTCCAATGTTATTTTCAATAATAATAATAAAAAAAAAACATTTGCACTAAACAAGCCAATCCACTTTTCCATGTTGATAAGAGCATTAAAATGAGAAAAAATGTAACAAAAAGAAATCAAAAGACATTAAGAATAGATAAAAATGTGCGATTAATACGCGAGTTAACTATGACATTAATGCGATTAATCGTGATTAAATATTTTAATCGTTTGACAGCACTAATATATATATATATGTATATATATATGATATATATATATATATATATATATATATATATATATATATATATATATATATATATATATATGTATATATATATATAAACATACCAGCATTATAAGGGCAACCCAGGAAACATTATAAAATAATAAAATAACCCCATGTCAGGAAACCTTCAAGTTTTACAGCATTTTGTCCATATCTGCTTCCTTGTCTCTGTCTTTCTATCTTTTGCAACAGAATATGCCAGATGACTATAAATTGCTTTTAGATGACACCATGAAAAATGTAATAAAGCAGAAGTTCTGATGATTTGTAATTTCTCTATTTAATCCATTCCCAAACTGAAGACAGTTTGGCTAACAACATAATATTTTCAGAAAGTGAAAAAATGTTTCTACATACGTTGCGAAGAAGGTTTGCTTCTTTGTTAACACAATGCTCATCATGGCAACATTTTATGTGATGGGAATAGATCTGAATACATTAAAAACTTCTATCTTGATAGCTGTAAAAGTAAAAAAGTATAATAGCTGTAGTAAAAAAAAAGTATTTCATATGAAAGCATGTCAGCCAATCACAGCAGTGGCCGGTTACACTGAATCCCACAGTAGACACGCCCCTTCAAACAGAGTGTTCAAATCAGAGGCTAAAATCAGGCTAGGAAAAACACCTTTTATTTATAAATTATGAAAAAAAAATTATATATATATATATATATATATATATATATATATATATATATATATATATATATATATATATATATATATATATATATATATATATATATATATATATATATATATGATATATATATATATATATATATATATATATATATATATATATATATATATATATATATATATATATGTATATATATATATATATATATATATATATATATATATATATATATATATATATATATATATATATATATATATATATATATATATATATGTATATATATATATATATAGTATATATATATATATATATATATATATATATATATATATATATATATATATATATATATATATATATATATGTATATATATATATATATATATATATATATATATATATATATATATATATGTATATATATATATATATATATATATATATATATATATATATATATATATATATATATATATATATATATATATATATATGTATATATATATATAAACATACCAGCATTATAAGGGCAACCCAGGAAACATTATAAAATAATAAAATAACCCCATGTCAGGAAACCTTCAAGTTTTACAGCATTTTGTCCATATCTGCTTCCTTTTCTCTGTCTTTCTATCTTTTGCAACAGAATATGCCAGATGACTATAAATTGCTTTTAGATGACACCATGAAAAACGTAATAAAGCAGAAGTTCTGATGATTTGGAATTTCTCTATTTAATCCATTCCCCAAACTAAGACAGTTTGGCTAACAAAATAATATTTTCAGAAAGTGAAAAAAATTTTTCTACATACGTTGCGAAAAGAAGGTTCCTTTTTTCACACTATTGTGAAGTAATTACAATTTCCTTCCCTGAATGCAATGTTAAGTTATTTTTTTTATGTTGTGGTTTAAAGTGTAATTTGACTTGCAATTTTATTTCGCAAACTCATGAAAAAAAAAAGAAAGAAAAACCCACAGCCCTCCGAGTTCCTAAAATAATATTTGGTGAAGTTGTAAATATCAAATATGTAGTTTTCCACAAGCCGAAGGTTTCCACATGCCGAAGGTTTTCTAATTCATAAGAACATTTACAAAGAAAATTAGGTTTGAGAGTAATTCCAGTGAGATAAATGAGTCTGAACAGACAGATATAATCAATGGAAAAAAACAAAACAAAACATAACAACCCACATCTTATAATATAGCATTTATATTCACTGATATATAAAGTAGAGGGATAGTTTACCTCAAAATGAAAATTCTGTCATTATTTGCCCAGTTTGATGTCGTTTCCAAACCCTTTTCCTTTTGTAAAACGCAAAATGAGGTCAATCAAATGAAGGTGAATAGGGACCAGGGACAACCATGAAACATCTCTTTTTGTTTTCCATGCAAGGAAAGTCCTTTATTTTAAGTATTTTAAGAATACAATGAGAATGCAGGATGATGAAGATTATGAAGATTACATTACCCCATGTTCATTATTCAATGAAATGTTCAATGATTCAATACATTTCCATGTTCAGTCTAGGTTTTTAAAGTAAAATTATTTAACAACACAGAAACCAAATAAAATGGGTCAGCACCATAAGAAAGTCCCAGCAAAGCATACCTATTAAATCACTATATCAAAGTCATCCTGAACAAGTCTTTCTTCTGCCAGCCTTTTCATATACGTCTTGCAAGCGGCCTTGTAACAAATGTGGAGGCAGAATTCTCTGCAAGTGCATTTTGTCATGCTGTTTTCTTTAGGCCAAATCCCATTGGTTCACAGAGTGCTCATGCATCAACTACAATTTCACCCCTTATGTATTGCATGCAAGCAACCCCCGCAGATGGGACCTCCGGAGGTAGAGCGCTTACAGTTTGGTCATGAATCACCAGGGCCACTGTGTCACAGATCACCTGCAATGGGTTTATTTAACAGGTCTGGCCACAGATGAATGTTAAACTTCTTCAAAATTTCTTTAATCCATGTAAATTCAATTATTCAGCCTACAAAGACACACCGATGACCTTTTCACTACAACAGCAGAAAGCAGTCAGCGTATTGATTTGTTAATTAAAGAGAAAATTCAGTTACCTGTGTACTAAATCATTGATGTATGTTAATAGCATGAGTGCATCTGTTGGGCTGAGAAAAGAAAGATCCCCATATTATACTATTGTATTATCTCTAGACTTCAATGGCTTTTTATAAAGTCTCTGAATGCTCTGTTATTGATTGAGCGAGAGACACAATTGTGACAGAAGGATGCTGTGCACTGTGCTTGTTTGTTCATCACAGGGAACATTGAAGATTGCTTTGCTATTTTGCTCAAACTGCATTTGGCCAGTCCTGACACATAAACCAAGCTGTGTACATCGGCAAAGCTGCGCCTTGACATATTGCAAGTCTTTTCACAGTAGAAATCAATAGTTTTATTGAAAGTTCACTCCTCTTAGGCTTATTTTCTGTTGCCTATTGATCTGCAGGTGAATCAACTCATAACAAACAGCTAAATGCTTTTAGGTCTCACATTGGCTGTGCCAGTTCTGACAATTATACACTTGTGTGACTTCATGTTGGCAAAGTTGCTTGGAAGTCTGTGGCGAGCAAATTACATTCTTCTACTTTATATTTATGCATTTGACAGACACTATTAATTAATGTGTTAGGTATAGTGCTGAGATTTTTAACTGTTATTATTATTATTATTTTTTTTTAAATATGTTCAATGCTAGCCTGGGGTGCGTTTCCCGAAAGCATTGTTAGCCAACTATGGTCGCAAGTTCCGTCGTTATCAGCATAGTTCAACGAGTCGGTGTTTCCCGAAACCATCGTTCCAACGAACATTCGCAAACAGCATCGCAAAGTTGTGTGGTTTGAACGAGAGCTCTCGACCTGTGGTTAGAGGCATCGTTTCTATATTGCAACACATTTGGATGAAATAAATCCATATCTTGAGCAAAATAAGCAAGCTGACATTCAGTACAACCGGTGCCTTTTATTTACGTCTTTTAGTTTCTCAAAACATTTGACGTAACGTGTTTGAAGAGTGTGCATGTGCGAACGTGCTCTACTATGTAAGAACGAGCCACATTTTGGGTCTGGTAATAAAGCAAAACAAATGAGAACAATTAGAAATAGTCCTCAGATGACATGTCTGTAATTTGTATAAAACAAATCTAGCGTTAATTGGATCTCAAACAGATTCATTAAAAGTAGTTATTAATCCACCATGTGCAAAACCAACGTGGTTGAACGATACTTTGTGACAGTGGGTTTCGGGAAACAGTCGTGACTAGCTACAGTAGTTGATTTCTCCAACAATGCATCGTACTATGGTAGTGAAGCAGTGAACTACGTCGTTGTACGGGAAACGCACCCCTGGCTAACACCAGATAACGTATCATTGAGAATGAGACGTGGTCTGGAAACCACATGTCAATGTTCTCGTATTTGAGGCATGGTTTATAAATGCCCAGAGCCGTACGAATGCTACGAATGTCTATCAAATGTGCCTGTACATAGCTTATAGCCAATCGGGTCAATGATACCAGATGACGTATGTAGATTGACAGAAAATTAGACGATTAAGACGACGATGGGTCAGAGATTTAGAAGATTTATGTTTATACAAAACGTGTTTCTCTATTTCAAGGATACTTCCTTGGCAGGACGGGTCCTTCGAAGTCATTTCCTTCAGAGGCTAGACGAGGCTCCTCTTTAGCATTCGGAGACGTCATTGTGCACGTCATTGCGTAATTACATCAGTAAAAAAGGTCCGCTTTCTGCGCTGCAAAAATGGTAGTGCTACTGGTTTGTTTGCTATACCGCATTGTTTAAACACACTTGACAGTCTTTATTTTGTCTTGTCAGCTCTCAAAGAAATAAATAAAAGTAAGGGATAATGTATAGCGAGACATCTGTTATAGTGAATACAACCCCGCGAACTCTAACGTGAAAGCAGAGGGGTGTTGAATCAGCCTGATAGGGCTGTAACAAGGGCCTCGATATACAATTTCCCACTTATAACATGGCTTACATACACTCTCAGAAAAAAAGGTACAAAAGCTGTCACTGGGGCGGTACCTTTTCAAAAGGTACACTTTTGTACCTAAAGGGTGCATATTGGTACCTTCATGGTACATATTTGTACCATGAAGGTACCAATATGCACCCTTTAGGTATAAAAGTGTACCTTTTGAAGGTACCGCCCAGTGACAGCTGGTGTACCTTTTTTCTGAGAGTGTACCTTATAACATACCTACCAAATAAATAATTAATTTGACACAAAATATTGATTAAAAAAGGAGTTTATTTAAAATGTTAATTTAAAAATGATTATATTACCGGAGTGAACAACTGCGTTCATAGCAACACGATCTAGCTGTTAAAACACATGAAATGGTAAAATATGTGATCAACAAAAAAGGCTAACATTATATGAAGTAAAAAAATTTCACCAGTAAAAGAGAAATCATGCAGAAAGCGATCAAAGAACAATCTTTCCACACAACGCAAATTTATCTGGACAATTCGTTATTAAATCAATCACGCACGTTACACTGCACAGCAAAGCTCTCACTGTATGTACATCATCGTGTTTGCATTGGTGAACAACGCATTCTCACCCCAAGGCGTGTTAGGTGACGCCTTGGGGTGAGAATGGGCTGTGCTAACTCAATGCTCATCATGGCAACATTTTCTGTGATGGGAAAAGATCTAGATACTTTAAAAATTTTCTCACGATTCATTAATTTTGATAGCTGTAAACGTAAAAAAGTATAATAGCTATAGTAAAAGTCGAGAGAGTTTCACATGTAAGATGTAGCTATTTCATATGCAAGCATGTAATAAAATAACCCCATGTCAGGAAACCTTTAAGTTTTAAGGCATTTTGTCCATATCTGCTTCCTTTTCGCGTTCTTTCTATCTTTTGCAATAGAATATTGCAGATGACTATTTATTACTATCAGATGACACCATGAAAAATGTCATAAAGCAGAAGTTCTGATGGTTTGGAATTTCTCTATTTAATCCATTGCCCAAACTAAGACAGTTTGGCTTAACATAATTTAGATTTACAGCTTTAAATACTATCTCTGCAAATCAGTTGAGCCGAAATGTTTAATGTCAAACAGGCTGTATTAAAAGGTAACTTCGCATCTGCTCTATTTACTGTGCATAAGCACTTTACATATACATTTGAATTGAACTGAAAATGTTTCTCTTGTTGTTTATACATCAAACATTAAAGGTACAGTTGACATTTTCAGAGAGGCTATCTATAGCAAGCTAGCTTTGAATGCAGAAAGGAATCTGCAGCAGTCAGGTGGTACAATATAAGAACTCTGCAAGTTGATTAAGTTCATTATTATTATATTGGTATGTGCTTAAGGTAATTTAACGCCATCGCTAATGACACTTAGCATACTCTGCTGTGTGGGTTCATGTCATTTGGATGAGGCATGTAGCAATAATTCAAGGTCGACACAACAGCAGTTTAAACGTCTACAAACACTTCTCTACAAAGTCTAAGTAAAGCTTAAGTGCTCAAAAAGTGGATGAGGCAACCAATATCCTTTAAAAAGCTCTCTTCAATATATTGGATAAATATAATGTTTAGCAAAATTAAATATTTAAAACCTACTCACACTGTATGTGCTGGTTTCAGCTCCATTGGCTTTGGGCACAATTGTGACTACTTTCCATAAGATCATCAATGCAAATCAATACAGCTATTCGGCTAACTGAAATAAAACCACGCTAATCTCTAGGTATGGTGAAGGGTATGTGATGATGTGTGGATATTTTAATTACAAAGGCCAAACTTTATCAGGATGCACAGTATCCTGGAATCATGAAATAACTGGCCTTTAAAAATAAAAATCTGCCTGCCTCTATGGGAATTTAACATAGGTGTGTATATATCACATCTATTACTGATTGATATCAGGATGTGAAGAGTGTTTCAACTAGGCCTATTAAAAAAGTGTTTATTAATAATATCTTCAATCCTGGGCAGAAAAAAAGTCAACTTAATACAAAGTAATAAATTATACATAATAGTTGACATTTGGTGCAAACCCATTTTAAAAGAGACCCGGGGACTTTCTTCTAAGACCTTCACAAGATATCACCATATGAAATACAAGTGTACAATAACTGTACAATGCATTCATCCTCTCTGAAGGATGAGGCAAACATCTGCTTCAACTCTTGAGGAGCTCCTCAGGCTGGACTCACCCACAACCTAAAGAAATGCCACTTTAGACTGCTTGAAAACCTAGATCACCCAAGGACTGATACAACCTTCCAAAGCAGACACTATAGAAGCTGTGCAGTTTATATGGTTCCTGGCCTGTGAGTATGAAAAAATGTATGCAGTCACCCTTAAAATAATAATAATAATAATTGAACCAGTTCGTACATGCTCCAAGCTTTAATCTACCCTTCACTTTCCAGGGTCATGCCAAGCTGCATTCTATGAAGATGCAATTCAATGTCTGACACCAGCATTTTACGTGTCTTTGACATCACTTTAACCAGTTATTTAAAACATGAACAGTCTTCTTCCCCTACGTGTAACACGTCTTTGAATTCATTTTGCAGCTTTTCAAATGCCAGTGCACACTAATAATCATTGTCATGTTTAGATCTTGTTAGTGCTTCGAAATGTCACTACCTTTATGGGGATTTGATGGATGAATTAAACAAATTAATATTTTAAATCCAGTTCTGGCATTAAAATTTGCTCCGTTGGCTGCTTTATTTTACATAGAACAGGTCTAAAATGTTAATACATTTAAGTGTGGCTGACTGAGTATTTCTATAATGCCACATGTATTTTTTTTTTAAGTTTTTAATTAAAATTAAGGTAAGTTAAGTTAAATATTTATGTATGTTTGTATGTTTCACATGGATGTATGGCAAAAAAAATAGTTGTTATTTTTTTATTGGTTAGACATGTTTGTATGTGTAGTTGGTCAAATGTCGGTAAAGCCTCTGCAATAGGTTACATCACATCCTCCTGACACATTTCCTGTATACGTGAGTCGAGGTTTGTCCAGTGCTAATGTGCATCTGTGGCTGAGCTCATTCACACTGAAGTCACAGTGTGAAGTCCTCTTTTTTTTCCTGTGGCAAATGCGGTAAATTGGGTTGTCTCTGAAGTCAGCACTAGTTAAGCTTTCTATCGGAACCTTTAGGGTAAGTCATTTTATTTATTTATTCACATTTATTCTTTGGATTTAAGAGATCAGTCTAAGAGAATTTACAATAGCAAATTCACTAAACAGTTTATTTTCCCACAAATCACCCACAATGCTGTTTAACTAGTAACTAAATGTGCTGAAATAGTGCTGTACCACATGAAATTAAATTATGCTTTCTTAACAAAATTCGGGGGGAGCACATTCAGTTAATTTACATGAGTGGAGTGCACCTTGCAATCAATGATAAGAGGTGTATATATAGATTCAGCAATCTCACCTCAATCCATTGATAGTTTAGCAGCATTCCTCCACCACCCCTTTCCCCACACATCTCGTCCTAAACACTTACATGGGGGAGAACTCTGAGCTCGGAGCCCTCCCCCCGGACAGCACGCCAAATACGCATTAAACCTTATCCACTCTAATTGTATGTAAGTCTGAACTCATGAAATCACTGAAACATCTTTCTTTAAAGGGGTCATGAACTGGCTTTTTAAATGTTTTTGTTTTGTTGTCTGAGGTCAACTTATGACGTTCGCTTGGTTTTTACATTCAAAAACATAAAAATGAATAAGTTATGGGCTATTTTCTTCCCTAGTTTTAGGCCTACTTGAAAAATGCTCGGATTTTATGGGCGTATAGCATTGAAGACTAGGAAGTAAACGCCCACTGCTGTGAGTGGATAACAGTTTTGCATATTATAATGAGCTTCAACTCTGTCATTGGTTTCGGTCGGTGCACGTGGGGGAATTTGTTTTGAAAACCACTGTTGTAAAATGGCAACCGGAATGATTCGCCCATACATGTTTGACCCAGAGTCCGATCCCGAATCACAGGACAATGAACCAACAGCACCTCAAATACAACGGATACTTGTAGACACATACACATAATTATTAGATATCAAACGATCTGTAACAATGCAATGCTAGCCGAGTAGATTATTATTACTAAAATAAAAATATTACTCACATAAGTGTGTTGCACCACTCCTGTTGGATCCAATATAGAAGGTAACGTAGACTAATCATGTTCCGTACAACAACGATGTTCCGTACAGATTAACTTTAACCGCCGATCGCTGAATAAATACTTCTAGGTCATACACAAAATGCATATCTGTGTCGTCTTCATTTCTCCCTCTTATATTATAATGAGTTTAACTCACCCATCGGTGCACGTGGGGAAAACGTCCAATGTTGTCAAATGGCAACCGGATTCGCCCATACATGTTTGACCAAGAGTCCGTTTGTTGCACAATTCCTGTCAGATCCAATATAGACGGCACATCACCGTTCTTCAATCTTAATCGGTCTGCAAATCCAGCCTTGAACTGTGTCTTGTTCACAAAACAATCCTCGGTGAAATGAAGCGAACATACGGATAATGTTTTACACTCGTCTGCTGGAACGTCATTAAAAACAAATTTTAACCAGGCATTCCTAATATTGGAATCCAGAGGAAGCTTATGCAGCGACTGTCTTCTTCCACAGCCAGGCACGGCACAACATTTTGTCAACGGAATGTTTATTGCTGGTAGCTCGCTCCGGTTTGTCATCACGAGGAATGCTTTTGTTTACCTATGCGTGAATGTGCGAATCGGTGTGCGGGGCTAAACCGGTCGTGTTGAAGTTGGCGTTGATGAGCGGGTGGGGTTTTAGCGTCATTGACGTCATACTTCCACACTTTCAAAAACAAGACGTTTGTTGAGGCTGGTGTCAATAAAAGCTTTTATTGGACTAACAAGGTCGTTTTCAGTTCTGAAACTTACAGGATATTCTTATAATATGATGACCTCTTAGATGTCAAAAGCTCAAGGAAAATTTGATTTCTCAGTTCATCACCCCTTTAAACCTGCCTTCTTTCTATATAATGTATGCTCTTTATGGACAGAGCGATGCTATATAGTTGTGAAAAAGTGCCATTTTGGTGCTTTACCAAAGGGGTTCGATTGAAGTAATCAAGTATGCTTCTCTAAAAATTGGGTGACTTGGTAGTCACTTTAGATAAAAGCAACTGTTAAGAGCATACATTTAAGTTGTGTCATGCAAATTGCATTCCAACTTGTTTGTTGGCATATTTGTGCCATTACCTGATTTACTGTATAATTCCTCATGTGAAGTGGGAACTAAAACTCTGCAATTCATTATTAGTGAATTCCCCCTACAGGAGTTTGAAATACTTGTTCTGTAAATGTTTATTCCCCATGCATAATGCTGCAAAAATGTATTTATTCTAGATGAAACTGTTACATAAATGCTTGTCAGTAGGAAAACAAAAGTTTGTGTTTTGTGAATATGCTTCAAAACCATATAAATAACAGAATACCACTCCGTCATAGCCAAAATATGGAGAACCACTTCGATGTAAGTGCCCTCACCAACCAGAGTGTCCCATCAGCTCTGGGAAATGCTTGCAGAATTGACTTCAGTCAAGACGGCATCTTCCTTCCCATCCTGTATGGAATCTTCTTCATCATTGGCACCCCTTTGAACCTGTTGGCACTTTTTGGGCTCTACAAACTAATCCAATCAGAGAACGTTCTACCCGTGTACGTCATTAACCTGCTGATCGCAGATCTAATTCAACTCCTGACTTTGCCTTTATGGATAGACTTACTATGCCAACGGACACTACTGGCGCTTCGGATCACGGAGTTGTCAGTTTACGGGTCTGATTTTTTACATTAGCATTTACGCGGGCATCTTCTTCATGTGTATCATCGCTTTAGAGCGTCATCTGGCCATCGCCAGACCTCTCAGCTTCAAGCATTTGCGTAACTTGAGGTTTGCCCCCTGGATTGCACTCGCCATTTGGATACTAATTGCGGTGCCACCTACCATCGCATTTGACAAGCTCTTTCCCAAGCAGGAAAATTACACTCTTTGTATCGAGAAGTATCCCTCCGAGGGCAGTTTCATCACCTACAGGCTGATTACTCTGCTTGTGTCCTTCATCATACCCCTAAGCTTCATTGTTTGTCTCCACAGAGAGACCGTCCGCTCACTGATGGCAATCAACTCGCTTTTATCCGAGGATAAGAGGAGTATCAGGGGTCTGCTCACCCTTCTAGTGGCTGTATTTGTCACGGTGTTGGGGCCCTATCATTTCATCGGCTGTGTGAAGTACGTTGGACTGCTGATACACAGCAATGCGTGCGTTTGGGAGAAGGCTGTGTTTGTGCCATATCAGTTAACACGAGGCTTTCTGAGCCTTAACAGCTTGCTGAATCCTGTGTTTTACATCTTTCTCCGCAGAGACTTCCGTGACGCCACTGGGAACTACTTGCCCTGCCTGAGGAGATCGAGGACCAAATCGTGTCGGACAGAGAAACCAACATGCTCCAGTCAAGACTGTGATTAAATATTTACCCCTGGTTATATACAGTTTTTGAAATACAATTTGGACTATGAAACTATGCCAAACGTATGAGGCCATATAATATGATCAATGGGCCATCATTGTACTCTTTTGCCAGCAGCGTTTAAAAAATAAAAAAAATAAAAAAATAAAATAAAAAAGTTGCCAGCCACTGGCAGCATTTTTTTAGCATTCACAAACATTTAATGGCCCCTAGAATATTTTGTTGTATGAATATCAGAACATTCAATGTACCAAAAGTAAGGACAGACAGAAAATTTGTTCTAAAGCTCAATGTATTCTTTTTTATCAACACGTGACTGTGGGTAAGTTTCATTAAAAAAGCAACATAGCAAAAAAGAAAAAAAAGCTAAAAAAAAAAAAAAGCTAAAAAAAAAAAAAAAATCGAGAAAAAACGTTTTTTTTTTTTTTTAAATCATATCCAGGCTATATCCAGATCGGATTCAGAACTTTGATAAATACATAGATGGAATAGATCGGTCTATCAACTTCTCCAAAGCTTCACAGTCCTTCCTGGGTCGACATTTTTATTCAGTAAATTCCTGGGTCGACATTTGATTTATAGGCTGTTAAATGTTGATGATCGCTTTATTTTACAAATGCATTTGCTCACATATGCTCTATTTTTTTTCCTTTTTTGCCTGTGGTTTGATCAGGAGATTCAGTACACTTTCAGAAGGTGTGTCATAGCGCCCCCAAACATATTACCATGAAAACACGGAAAGTCGGAAATTGCTGTCAATGGCTACCCTGGAAATCCAGAGTTCTTACGAGTGCCCAATTTGAATTTGCTCAGACAGTCACTCTGGCATTGAGTAATGATGCTCATTAACTATGCCCTTGTTGCCGAGCTGCACCAATCACATCAGTGTATCTGATATAGGCGGACCAGAGGCAAGCCAAACAGATGACAACAGCGCTGTCATTTGTAAACATTGGCAAGAATGGCTATGGATGAACACCATTTGTTTGAAACGGCTTTGGCCACTACAATCAATGCATTAGACTTGGCTTTTTATCTAGAGGAACAGAAGACAGCACGATCTTTTGCAAGAAGGACATTTTTGCTGCTTTGCCGACCAGATACGGCAAGAGTCTAATATACCAGTTGGCTCCATTGGTAGCTAAGTGTATGGAGCGTATTGTTGTGATTGGTTGTAGTGTTATCCATTTGCGTGCAGTGAGATTTTCAAATACATGCTTGGTGCTGCCCCTTGAGTTGGGCAATTTTCATTACTCAATGCCAGACCCTTAATCTTTCGGATTTGGGTCTGAATTTCCAGATGAGTCAATGTCAGAAATAGACTTTTGACCATACTGATCATTGGCTGTTTACACTGACACACACACAAAAAAAAAATCTTTGTTTTACTCGCTACTGACACAGATCAGAATTTGTTGCACATGAAAATCTGTATGAGATACATTTTTTCTTTTGCATCCATTCTGGAGCCACTTATCAGGATCGAGAACCACAAATATGGTTTTAAGTCAGATACTTGATCTGGCCTACATCTAAATAGGCCTATCAATTTCCATTTTGGGATTCCAAGCCACGTTTGCCCAAAAAGGTTGTTTTGTAATGTCGTATTATGAAGCAGACATGCCTATATCAGCTCGCACTAAAACTCAGTTTTTTGTTTTTGTTTTGTTTTTTTTACTTAGGTGTATGTTTTATAGTTAAGATTAAAATTAATGTAAACTAGCTTACGCAATACGAGAGAACCTCTCGTAGAGAACTAACAAGCTTCACAATAACATACAGACAGATGCAGGTAATTCACACTCACAATCTCTCTTGTATCTCTCTTTTCACATTCTCAATCATTTACAGATATTTGAAACCTGAGGGACAACCATGTTGAAAAAGTAAAGTGACCAAAATAATTATTTTGGGCGTGGATTAATGTAAATAGAGATATTGAATAGCAGTTCAAGTCTGAAGTAAATGGAAACAGGTGGGACAAAAGATCAGATCTGTGCAATATTATATACAGTAGTCATTTTTGTGCTGATTAGCATAGCCTCATTAGACCCAGCCGGATGGTGTATTTCTGCTATGTATGTGTGTCATCACAGTCTTAATGATATTATTTTATTTTAGTTTATTTGTCTGTCGATCATTTCCATGTCTGTACTGTTGGAACTGAATTAATGGTTCTATTCATTATGGTCTCAGCACTAGACACTGATTAAATTGTGTGGTTAATTATTTTGAATGATCTAAATAAGTCTTTCCTGTTTATATTTTCTCTGTCAAAACATTATTTTTATTTAAATTTGATTTTAATAACCACCCAACTGGCACAATAATGTTTGCAAGCAACTTACACAAAGATTAGTATTTCATTTTATTGCTGAAGAGTTGGGACTGTGTCCAGTGGTGCCATCAGGGCAGTTAGCACTTTCATGACATGATTTTCTTTTGATTTGAATTCTTTCTCAAAGTAAAATAATACTTGCATCATCGTGACTCATGTTCACAGGTTTGACCAGTAAAATAAGTTACCACATTAGTTCATGATCAGTATCCGAAAGCTATTCCTATGTGAAATGGCAACAAGTCACTTTCCAGCAATGTCTTTTTGGGAAAAATCAAGTTGACAGAATTTAGATCTCCAAGTGCAGTATGTCTCACTGTGAGATTTTTCTGCCAGAATTAATTATTCCACCAACTGCCATCAACTGCAAAAGCAAGACAGAGATGTGGCTTGCCAAGGGTCGCAGCTTGCTTTGAGACCATTAGAGAAAAAATATCTTCATTTCTTTTAGTGCAATGAACCTGAGGATACAACCCAATATGAAGAATTGTTTTTGGCTGCAGGTTCCCACAAATGCAATAACTCTAGAGGAAGGCATTGACCACACTTTATATTATATTTGTGATACTGTTTTGTGTCTTTACGGTGTCTGAGTTGCAACGTTTATTGTATATATCTGTTTTATATTGTATATTCTGTGTAATGTTTTCTATGTTTGCACTGTTATCAAGGTTTTAGCAGCAAACACAAATTGTGTAGTGGATTTTTTATTATTATGTTTTATTTTATTTTGCATTACCTGTATGTGATATATTTACTGTGGATGCTTCCAGAGAAAATATCCTTGCAGTTCCAAGAAGAACCACGCATATTTTTAAAGAAATATGATGGCCATCTGTTTCATTTCATCTTTATTCCTGTCATGGAAGCTTTTATCCAAGTTCCCCTGCAATACAGGAACTTTTGAGACATTCTGTGTTATATCATTGGTTGATTCCCTCGCAGTCTCCTCAAAAAAAAAACTGAAAACCTTTGAAAAAGCATTGCATTTCATTGCAACAATATATGTTCACGCCAGCTGTGTTGTTAATGTGCTGCTTCTTTGACTATATCTTCAAAAGTTGTCAAAGTTTTTCTTCTACTGAAATCTGTATTTGATCATATTTTATGGAACAGTGTAGGCCGACCAACTATAACATATGACTACCCACATGCTATTCTCTCTGAAAAAGGACCACATAATATGTAGAAGTATTACACAGATCAAATCTTATAGCTTTCTTTGTGCTTTATATGATAAGAGAATTGAAAGAATACATTGAATAAATGCCTTAATGTATTATTTGAACTGATTCAAAATCATGAGACATCAGAGTTTTACTGACTTTCTAACTCTTTATACTTCTGTACTTCACTGTAGTATGCTGTAGAAGAAATAAATTGCAAATATTTGATCTATATCTATAACATATCTATATCTAAGATAACCTTTGTTCTGAAGACATAATAAAAAATTGTTTCCAATAACTGCTGAAACAATGTGTTAACCACAAGCTTTTACATTATATGTTTGAGTGCCATGTCTACAGTGTTTAAAATGATATCTTCAGCTGTTATTTGCATGAGACGTTGTTTCCTTAAATCGAAGTATGAAATGTTCACAACTTGTCTAGTGATATGATAAAATGCTTGTTTGTTCTTTTGCTGAAGGTGTCAAAACCACATCAGCTATCTAATTTTGCAGCTGTTGTTCCAAGAAGTCACATTGACCATATTTACACCCAGAAGAACCTCGCCTTTGCTTTACTGATCATGACAGGGGTATAAGAAGTGTGAAAAGTTTCCTGCATTAAGACTTTCTGACGCTTACTTCCTCCTGCTGTATACCCCTCCTCTCACACACACACACACACACACACTTTTACTCGTTGCAACAAGTTCCTTTGTTCACTAAACTATTACATTTTAAGTTCACTAATAAAGGTATCCATTAGACTGGTTTAGCGTCAATTTTCATATTCTATCAAGTATTCCAATGAGCCTGGTTTGCACATTTAACCACATCTCAAATTGTGGTTGTGCTTTAGTGAGTGTATCAAGCTCTATATTATTGATTTTGGTAGGTATGTAGTAGATTGTCTCTGGGAGAAATGGCATCATTTTGATTTTAGATTAGCACTTGTCTGTTCCTTTAACCTGCCATGTCACTCACTGGGTCACACAGACCTAATTTGTCAATGGGCTCATTGTACAAGCCCTTAGTAATGACGTGAGTGGGCATGATGGGTCTGTGCGGGCCCTGCATCAGAGCTTATTGATTCCCACATCTGAAATGCTCCTCAGATATGTATCACTTCAGGTGGTCTCTTATCAGTGACTTGCAGGCCCATGCACGACATTAATGGAAACTTTAAGTCAAAACTTTAAAAAGACTAGAGACCTGAATACTTCAGTGAGCGTGCAGCTGCTGGCGGATAACCAAGCTAACAAGTCACCTTTGAATGCAAACCAAATATGCATATATATATATATATATATATATATATATATATATATATATATATATATATATATATATATATATATATATATATATATATATATATATATATATATATAATTTTATTTTATTTTATTTTTCATTGTAGCATTAAAAATTTAGCCTTGCATACCAAGTAAAAAATTATAACGAATAAAACAGTATTTTAAAAAGAGTTGACTGGTCTTTTCTTATTAACTTTTTTATTTTATTTCATAACAGACAAAGCGGTAAGCTATTCTTCCCCACTAAAGCTAATATTAATTATGAATTATGCCCCTATTACAAATCTGTGGCCTTCCTTCAAGTACAACTCCTACTTCTCCAATCTATTGAAATAAGAAAGCCTTAAATCTTTGAAACGGTCAATGTTTAAATGGTGTATAACATCTCAACATCTAATCTTTCCACACAATTTGCATTTTCCAATAAAAGTGCTAGATTTTGAAAAGGTATTATGTTAAGTTGCATCCATATTTACTTTTATTTATTTTTATTTAATTTTTTTCTATGATAATTTCAAAAATATGTTATTGCAATATTGCATTGGTAATAATGAAATTATCAGTGACTTAATTATAACACATAAAATCCACCCAAAAAACTGAATGATCAGGAGTCATTACAAACAAATGTTTTGCAAAAGGTAAAATCTTTCAAATGTAGTGAAAATGTCTTCTGATAACTAGTAGCCTGTTAATATTAGGCGAATACTGTAATATTGTTCATACAAAATTTGTCTTGTATACTGTAACAAACTCTGTGGGATTCCCTGTCAGGGTTAATTTTCCAGTAGCGGGTAGACTGTACACGATCACTATTTGTTCATAATTATTTCATTCATCACTGGCTGTGGCTCAAACATTAGAGCTTTGGTGTTTGCAACACCAAGGTAATGGGTTTTATTCCTAGGGAATATGAATGTAAATGTGTACTTTGAAATGCAATGAAAGTTGCTTTGGGAAATACACCCGATGTGTATTGTTACAATGTTGGTGGTATAGGCTAAATGAAAAAAATGTTTACTTGTTCCTCATTTAACATGTACAAGGCATCTAGCACATGTGAATGTGCACCCCAAGTAAACTACACTGCAATCAGTAACAACAAATAAAACTGTGCTCTATTCCCAAAACTACCCATATACTTTTCCTGAATAGTATAATTACTTTCATCAAAATTTTGGCTTTGATGGTCAAATGTATTCTGAAAGTAACACTATTTAGCAACCCCTTACAAGGAAGGTCATAGAAAACACAATGAAAAACACATCTTAAACCATGTACTGGAAACTTTGCACTTTCAACATCACAAGGGCACAGCAGGGTGTCTGGAAAAATGTTGCCATTTCATGGAAATGAAAAACAAACAAACACAGGGAATGAGTACTTATGCCTCGTTTCCACTGAGGGGTAAGGTACAGTACGGATTCGGTACAGTACGGGTCAGGTACACCATTATCCAGCTTGCGTTTTCACCACCAACAGTACCCTTACTTGATAGGCGTGGTGTTTGCTGGAAAGAAGCGATCAACGTCATTTTCAGCGTGAAGAAGCGGCATAGTAAACAACAATGGATGACAGACAGCAGATCTTGTTCTTGCTTCTCAACATGTTTGTCACTAGAAACAAGCGCTGGCATTAGGCGTTTCTCAATACCAAGAAGCTATCTCAAAGTCCGACTCAGGAGAATGATCCCGAGGACGCGAGTCCAGTAATTCTGCTGGAACAACACGTTCTTGAACGCGGCACTCAGCTCGCTCTGGCTCTGCGACTCTGGTTATCTCTGTATATACATTTTAGGCAATAATAAAGCGAAATATGTTAGACATAGGCAAGACCGCTCACATGCCTATTGGCTGTCCTGCGGCAACTGCAGCAGCAGTTCGAGAGAGGTCCTTGGTGTCAGATCCAATTGGTGTCAGATCCAACTACATCACCTCCCGTCTAAGTGGTCATTGCCTGGGCCTATAAATATATCTCGATGGGCTAATATAATCTGTTTTTTCATCCCCGAAATTAACCAGAGTGCTTTGCAGGCAGTCAGGGTGAAAATGTTCGGCCTGAACTGTGGTACAGTATGGGTCTTACTTCTGCCCATGGAGTAATTTTATTGATCAGCGAGCGGTGCTCAAGTGGTTGCAGTATTCTGAGCCGAAGCAATGGGGCAGACAATACTAATTTTGGACCGAAGGTAGTTTAGTCTATAAGGCGGGAACCTCTAGGTTATAAAACCTTATAAATGTAGACAGGGAGGCCCAGCCTGCCACCCTATAAGGGATAAAGGGTGTCACGATTTCGATTTTAAATCTAAATCGATTGAAATTCGAAAATCGATCCAAGAATTAAAAAATGGAATCGTCGATGCTGCCACGCCCCCCAAGTCATGTCCGTTCGGCTTGCCAAGCGGAAAAAAACAGGCGTGTTGAAGTGCTGCAAGTCTATGGTCAACCTCCTCTAACTTAGCTAGAGCCATTAAAAAGATAGCATGGCAACTGCAGATGCAGGAGACCCATCGACAGAACTTGAACAACCTCTTCTGTCATTGAAGTCGCAGGTGTGGACGTTTTTTGGATTTCCATTGAGTTATGTTGACAACGTTCCCGCTTCAAAAAAGCCATAGTTTGCAGACATTCTAGTCTCGTGGAAGTTCCAGGAGTCTCCCACATATTGATAGCGCCCCCCTGATCCACTCAAATTAGTTAAAATCTCCCGGAATCTGAGTGAGTGAGCGAAAGCGAGCGTGTATGCCGAGACAGAATGCCGTGTATGCCGAGAATGTGCTCCAAACCTTATTGCGCGCACGGCAGAGAGGGAGAGAGCAAGAGACCTCGCGTGTGTGCCTCACGAAGCGCATGTAAGACAGAGAGCATTCTGATTGATACAAATTGAGAATCAAAATCGAACCGTGACCTTAAAATCGAAAATGTTATCGAATCGAGGATTTGGAGAATCGTGACACCCCTACTACAGATATCCTATAAGGTAATCCCGCTAGACCAGAGCCCACGACGAGGCCATGTCTCTTGTGGAGTGCGCTCTGACCCTAAAGGAAACTTCAAGCCTCTTGACGTGTTTGCCAGTGCTATGGAATCAACTATCCATCTGGAAAGGCTCTGTTTTGATACAACAAGTCCCTTAGCAGGTCCGCTGAACGAAACGAAGAGCTGCTCAGTCTGTCTGATAACAGATGTAAGAAACTTTTCTTTCCTTGTAGAAAAGTTCGCAACTGAGAAGACCAGGAGACAATGGACGTTTTCCAAGCAGAAGTTGTTTATTGCTCGTAGCTGCGGTCACGTCAACATCGTCTAACTAAACTTAGAATAATTAACTATTCTTATACATTTTTAAAAAAGGGGCAGGATTACATTGAGGAGGAGACTCTTGAAACAAAGGCACCTCAACAGGCACCTCAGTTCATCAGCATAGCAGGTTTCTGTGCCTTGAGATGCTAATCTGGAGGAGTTACATTGAGAAGGAGACTCTTGAAATGAAGGAACACACCCTACTCTGAGGGCATTACCAATCCAATTGAAACAGCGTAACTATTAAAATGCTGGAGTATCCAGGAACTCTGGTTCCAGAGAGCCATCCCAGAGCCATTAAAGACAAAAGGTGGAAGTCTCCCCCTATCGCTAATTCAATCAAAAACAGGACTATCGGGAAAGGAGACTCTCGCTGGAGACTCAATAATCATCTACTAAACTTTCAGGTTTTATACCATTGGAGACAAATTTGTATTCCTCCACAGACGAGCGAGACACATAAGCTTGTGATCCCCTGACTGGGCAAAGGAAGCTCAAGTCTTTTCCTAGTTGTAAACCGGCAGGACAGACAAATAACCTGAGCCCTGAACAGTGTGTTGAGGGATTTAGGCACATTTCCGTGTCTATTTTTGAGTATGACTTTCGAGTCATTTCGCCCAAATTCAGTACATGTTGTGCTTACTGAGAGCGCTTGTAAATATCCTATGCGCTTCACTGAAGCAAGAGCCATTAGAAACACTGGGCTCTATCTTGCACCCGGCACAAATGACTTTATACACTGACGCATTTATCATTCCTATTTTGCACCTGCGCAAAGCAGGCTTTTTCCCTCCACAGACGCACGTCGGTAAACTTGTAAAATGAACATGCGCTCCCTGGGCAGGTCGGCACAAAAAGGAGGCGTGTGTCGGCGCAAACAATCCCTGATGCTATTTTACAGTTCCAGAAAACAATTGCGCCAATGACCAAAAAAAAAAAAAAAAAAAGTCAGTTGTGCATTGCGTACATTCAGATGGTATTTTAACAACGCGCATACACTGTAGACGATTCTCTCATTTACACAGATGCATTTTACTTTTTGCAAATGATACATTATTATAAAGAAAAATATATAAACATGAGGGAAATCATTGTTGTGTCCATGACAATGGGAAAAATAGGCATAAAGCTTACACATTTACCCAAATTATTATATGCATGTTTAACCGAAGCTAATTTGGTGGGTTTGTCCCATTCCCAATGTCCCTCCTCTTTCTTTTACGGCCCTGACGAGAACATCGATCTCCTCGGCTGTGAACCGATGCTGAAGCGTGCCTGGTAAATGTGCCGTTAAAATAAGAATTGCGCCATGGAACAAGCGCACCTTGTTAATCATGCTCTTAAAGGGAATGTGATACGATGCTCTTATTGGTTTATTTCCGTTACGCCCAAACCATTTTAGATTTGTGCCAGGCGCAAGAGGCATCTATCCCGCCGGGAAAATAGCAACAGCACCGGGATCCGCCCACAAAGTTACTTGCGCTTTGACACTTACATTTCAGATCGTTAAAATAGGGCCCGCTGTCTTGAATGACAGATGTTTCATGTCTGACGAGTGGATTGGCTCGAACGGGCAGCTTTCATGGCTTCCAAAACCATGGAAAGGTCTCACATGGGCACTGAGGGGGTCTGGGAGGATTCAGCCTCTTAGCCTTAACCTTAACCTAGCAGATAGGAAGCAGATGAGCAGATCGTTCTTCCCCAGTGACTGGCCAGTTGCGGGTTTTGTAAATGCCGCTATGGCCGCCACTTAAACTTTGAGTGTGGATGTGGTTCTGCCCTTCCAGAGCAGAGCTACAAGCTCCACTGAGCATCAGTCTTCCCTGATTTGTTTCAATACCTGGGGAAGGAGCGAGACAGGGGGAAAGGCATAGAATGGGTAGTGGGGCCAGACGTGGGCCAGCGCATCCCTGCTCTTGGAGAAAAACTTCGGACAGTGAGCGTTTTTTTGGGACGCAAACAGGTCTACCTGCGTTCTGCCCGGATGTGCCCCACAGCAGTAGGACCATTATTTGGGGACAAAAATGCCTCAGATGTCGACAGCCATCATTTCTATACAGTTTATGTGCAGGAGCTTCTCTCATTCTGACCACTGGCCAAAGAACGGTTTGCCCTCGAGCAGCGCTCCCCATCCCGAGGTGGAGGCATCTGTGGACACCACTTTTACAATCGAGGATGTCCCCAGGTTTACACCTGACTGGTACCAGTTGAGTACTCTCCAAGGTTTCAGACCTGTGATGCATTTCTGATCGACCTTGAGGCGAAACAGACCGGAGGCCCATGCCTGAGGTGGTACTTGCACTTTTAGCCATAACTGCTGCGGGCACATGCAAAGCAGACCCAGCTGGAGTATTGATGATGCTGAGGCCATGAGACCCAGCATTTTCTGAAACCTTCTGAGCAGGAATATAGTGCCCCAGTGGAAGGATTTCGTGATGCGCTGAATGTTCAGTCTGCGCTTTGGCGACAGAAAAATAATTTCTGGAGATAAGAAAAGGTGCAGGCCTAGAAGGTGGTGGGACACGGCCCATTCAGCTGATTGCGCACGGACTGCAGAGGCACCTCCCACTCGAGGCACTCCCACTGAGAGCAGACGCATCAGTTCACGCATCGCATCACTCGATGCTGGCCCGATTCCCAGATGACTCGCTGGACTTGTGACCTCGCCCACTTCTTACTGTCCGATGCCAGGATAGAGTAGCTGGCCTTCTCCATATATGCAGCTGCCTTGTCACCGTCGACGACGGAAGCGGCGGCAGATGATGGCCTTTGTCCGTCGGGGAGTGACCCGAGTGAAGATGTCGAAGCTGGCAGGCAAACCGGTGAGCTGTCACGGATTGGAGAAGGTGCAGTCTCGGTGAAGGATGCCAGGCAAGTCCTCAGTCACCATAGGCAATAGCTTGCAGTGAGGGTAGCCGCCGTCAGCAAGCGTGAGAGTTGCATGATCCTCTCCCAAGCAGGAAATGCAGATGACATGGCGGTCCCCCCGTCGCTGAGTCCCGCTGAGCATGAAAGGGGTATCTTTAAAAAAAAAACTTTGCTCTTTTAGAGGACAGAGAAAAAAAAGTGTCAGTTACGGCCGCAAACACACACACACAATGCAGAGTAAAGGATGTAACGCAAGAAAGTGAAGCAGGTACGGTGGCAAGATGGAGGCCAGCGGCTTCATATACAGAGGCTCGTCCCTAGTGACCGAATAATAGTTTTGAAATGTTCCATATGCACCAGAGTTTGTAATTTCAATTTCATTTGGAGTCAATTCCATGGAGCTGCATGCATGAAAGCCCTTTTCCAAATTCAGTTCTTACAAGTGGAACAGAAGGGGTAAAAGAATTTTCAGACCGGAGGGAATATTTCGCAAATACTTTTCTTATGAATTAGACAGTTTAGATATAAAGGCAACAACCCCAGAGTAGCCTTATAAATAAATAAATAAATAAATAAATAAATAAATAATAGTGCATTTTCCTTCTAATGGACAAAGAGGGCCAGGCTACTCTGTTATACAATACACAATGATGAGTTAGAGGTTTACAATCTGTTATAAATCTCAAAGTGCTATGATAGATGGCATCCAAAGAGGAGAAAAGATGTGAAGGAGCAAATTGGTACACCGTAATCAAGTACAGGCAAAAAAGTAGCAGAAACTAAACTCTTTCTTACATTAAATGAAAAAACAAAACAAAAAAAAACTTGTTTCTAAAACAAAACCCAAGCTTTATTTATTTATTTATTTTTTTTGTTTAGTTATGCTAAAGCCAAAAGATAAAGCATCATCAATAATGATGCCAAGATATTTATACTCAATTTATATTAACTCAATCACATTACCTGGTAAAGTCTGGATAGGAATAGTATTAATTCAAAATAAAGGATAATTTTTGGCTTCAATATCTCATGGAAAAGGGGTTGTCCCCTATGGCAAGTTATTACACAGTACGAGAGAACCTCTCCTAAAGAGAAATAAAAAAAGCATTGAATATATTTTCGATATTGCTGTGTTACATCCTTTCTCACTTCCAGTTTAATTTAAGTACTTAGTTTCAGAAGATGATGTCTGACTAAAGACTAAAAACAAACTGCATTATGTTTTATTATGAGTCAATGTGTTGATGTGTCTAGGCCCAAAGACTTTGTCTTTGATGGTTATTAGTGATTATTTTGATTTGATTTATTCCCTCCAGATTTGTGTTTGTCCTTTTTATTCGGTCTGGATTTTTTTTTCTGTTCTCTCTTTGTATAATTATTAAATTTTTTATACTCCACTAAACCAACAACCTTATGTTTCATTCATTACCCACAAAGCTGTAAGCAATGACTAAAATGTAAAATATTTATATGTTCTCACAGTTACATTCATTATATTTTGATATGTGTATTATGTGAAATAAATATGTGTTTGCTAACAATTATCTGACCTCCTACAAGGAGAAAAATGAATTGAGCATGTTGCAAAATGTGTTTAACACAGTGTTGTAATTGTTAATATAATTTAGTGTACATACCAGATGAATGATCATGGCCCTAACCAATGGAAATAGTCAGTTATTATGTCTGAAAAGAACAATTTTTATTTTCAACACCAGAGACTGTAATGTTTGTTGTGCATTCATTGCCTGTGGCATTACTGTGAATAAACAAACTGTTCTTGGTCCATTGATTGATGTAATTTGTTGGTTTCAGCACACAGAGTTATTGTGTTGACCACTGCATCTAAAAAGTGATGAAATGGAAAGATATTCCATTTCCTCCTCAACCCCTCTTTAAAGAGTAATCATATTTAATCTATATCAATTCACTTTGTCGATATCTATCTGAGATTTACCTTTTTATTGATTTATTGATTTATTTATTTTTATTATGTCTGCTGGTATTGCACATGTAGCTGTCACATACATGACATCATCACATCTTGCTGGTTTTTTAGCATGTTGCGCCACATTTCTGTTGTTTAAAATTTAAATTATTTATTTCAAGTGCTGTATATATTCTATAGAGCCTTAAAGCGTTACTTAATATCATTTTAGGGGTTCCCATCATGGGGTCATTTTATGTATTTACTTTTTTATGTTAATTGAATGTTATTGATTAAACAGCATGATTAAAATCAATTAAAAATACCAGTTAAACATGAATACATGGGTAAAGCTGTTATACATGGGTATGTTGGATGGCGCTCTGATTGGTTTATTTCACGTTACGCCAAACCACACCTATGAATAATGAAGCTACTTCAGACCAACCTCTGCGCCAGAATCCGCCCACAAAGTTACTTGCGCTTTGACACTTGCATTTCAGATCGTTAAAATAGGTAACACCAATTGGTAAAGACGTTCCACTTTAAGTCGTACAATTTCCTCGTGGCGGGAGCTCTAGAGCTGAGTAGTGTCTCCACTACTCCAGCTGATAGGCCGGCCCCTAGGTATTGTGCCCCCTCAGGGGCCAGACCCACAGTTTCCATAACTCTGGCCAAGGGTGAAATATTGAGCCCTCCGCCTGTGTCAACAGGTCCCTCCTGAGGGAATCTCCCACTAAGGGCCATCTAGGAGTAATATAATGTCTGAGAACCATACTCTGGCCGGCCACAACGGGGCTACCAGCAGTAGACTGATCCCGTCTCGGACGAAACCCTCTCTAGAACTCCCAGGAGCAGAGCGATCAGGGAGAAATGTGAGCCCGTTCTCATCCTTTAGCATCACATAAAGCGCTTTATGACAAAACGGCGCTATACTACGCACATGGTACCCTTTATCGTTTATATAACACGCGAACTCAAGGCGTCATATATGTCCTTTAGCGTTAATATGAGACTACCCTTCCCTACCCCACACCTAAACCTAACCATCACAGCAGCGTGTTGTTATAAACGATAAAGGGTACCATGTGCGTAGTATGGCGCCGTTTGTCATATAACGTTCTATATGATGCTAAAGGATGAGAACGCGTTGGAAAGTGCATACATACGCATCCTCGGCCACATCTGCACCATAGCATCCAACCCCAGCGGGGATGGAGGGTGGCGGAAAACCACAGTGGACAGTGGGCCGTCTCTCGAGACACGAATCAGGTCCACTTCAATTGGGTTGAACCTCTGAAATATTGACTCCACCACCTCAGGGTGAAGTCTCCATTCCCCAGGACGCTGCTGCCATGAGCCGCAACATTCTCTGGAAATGCTTGACAGTGATGGCTTGGCTTAGCTTTATCCCGGCCACTGTGGCCAGAATGGGACTCGACTCGCGGGAACAGTCATGCCCGCATTGTGACCGAATCCCACACCACTCCCAGGAACTTAGTTCTCTGGGCTGGCCGTCAACATGCTCTTCTTTGTGTTGAGTCTCAACCCCAGATTTTGGATGTGGGCGAGAACAACATCTCAATGCTGAAATCGCCTGCTCTTGTGACTGAGCCAGAATCAGCTAGTCGTCTATATAGTTGAGCACCCTGATGCCCTGGAGCCTCAGAGGTGCTAGAGCTGCATCCATACACTTGGTAAATGTGCGGGGAGAGAGCTAGGCTGAACGGAAGAACCCAGATATTGGTACGCTTCGCGAACCTCAGGAACTTCCTGTGAGATGGAAGGATGGATATATGGAAGTATACGTCCTTTAGAACTATCGTGACAGAATCAATTATCGGATAGAATTTGGCTCACGATTGTGGGAATAGTGAGCATCTCTGAACCTGAATCTCCTCAGAAGCAGTTCAGGTGCCTGGGATATGTTATCGGACATAACGGTGAGAGAAACATTGATTCTGCGAAAGAAGACGACCTCGGTCATTCCACGGCAAGGGAGATATTGTTTGAAGGCCGCTGACTGCTTTTCGCCTTCTGAACAGGCCAGATGGCTGTTATTTTGAAATCACCACAGATCCTAACATTGCAACCTTTTTTATTACAGGAAAAATCAGGGTTGCCCATTCACTGAATCGCACAGGTGAAATGTTTCCTTGTTTCCGTAAGTAATCAATTTCTTCCTCCACCTTGGGTCTGATGACATATGGGACCACTCAAGATTGGAAAAATCTTGGTTGGGTTCTCGGTTTCAGACTTAAGGCAGCTGTATACTCACTGAATGTCCCTAGATCTCTGAATACTTTTGCATACCTTTTTAAAAGATTGGCAATAATAGAATAAAAATAAATGCAAGAGGCATTTATTCCGCTGGGAAAATAGCAACAGCGCCGGGATCCACCCACAAAGTTACTCGCCTTTGCACTGTGACACTTGCATTTCAGATCCTTAAAATAGGTCCCTTTGTCTGTTTAGCTTGACACGCACTGATGACCGCTTTCTGACGGAATGACTTCGCCTGTATACAACTTGAGAAAAAATGTGTCTGCCGTAATCGAACATGGCTATTTATCTTCGTACAATTCACTTGAAATAGAGATTGCCGCCAGTATCCACTTCCCTATCAATTTGGCAATCCCTCAATTTGTGGTTTACTTTTTTTGACACTACATTAGTTTCACTTTTCATTTTGTTCACCCGTGGAGAATTGTGCAGTATTGTTGTCACTTTGTGTAGTGTCATTTCTGATAATCGATGTCTGAATTTCCGAATGAGGAGTCTCATCCTCACTCTTTTACATGTTAGCATCCACTTAGTGAATTGGTCTTTTCTTAGTCTGTCCCTTCCATTTTCTAGTTTTCCCTTTTACTGTAGTTCCAAGTATTTTCTTCTCTGTCTTATTACCTTTACACATATGGCCTTTCTTCCCACACTTGTGACACACTTGATCTTTGTAAAAACACTCATTCTGACAGGCGATTCTGACGACAGAGTCATGGCATTTACCTCCAATGAGTTGCTCAAATGCTGTGATTCTCTAGATACAACCTCCATTGAAATCACTATATCCTCAGCCATTTTATACGTGAACTCAGATTCAGTCAACAGTTTCCTTTGTATTGACTCGCTACTCAGGCTACAAATGTATCGGTCTCACGATGAGTCATTTAGATTGTCGCCAAACTCGCAGTATTCCACCAGCTCCTTCACCGCTAATTCTGTCGACAATTTATGTTATTTCTGCATCAATATGCTATAATAACATATGTTATTCGGCACACTGTAACATCCACCACCCACAACACGGGGAGTGCCCTCTAGTGGCCATCCGGTATTGTAACATCAACTCAAATACATTACAAGCGCTTTCTAGCCAATTGGCAGGTTTTTAAATTTAATCACCAGCCAAACAGCTCAAAGCTGAACGTCCTGAGCAATGAATACAAAAAAATATTAGGAAATGTTTACCCTCAATAATAAAATAAAGAAATAAAAGAAGGAGAACGGGAAAGATAAATGTGCTCAGTTTAAGCAGTGCTAGCCAGAGCCATATTATTTTTAACAGATTGTCAGTGGGCAAAATATATTCAACAGCAATGTTCAATACATTTGATTCAACACATTAATATTCAATTGCCAGGTCAATATAAAAAAGGAGCCATTGCTTATGGTGGGTGTTTACATGTTGATTGAGGGTGGAAGTGTGGCTGGTTGGATGATGGAAGTGCCAGCATGAGTAATGAATTCACAGTTTTGTCAGTGGAAATATGGGTGACTGCCAAATCCATTAGGAAAATGATGATGGATGAATCAACAGACCCGCATGTGCTTGCTTTTGTTGTACATACAGCTGTTGTTTAAAACCCTTTGTAACCTTATCAATGATCTTATGAACCTTTCTAAGATGTGTCAATGAATAAAATATAAGCATGTACTGTACTTTGCACTAAACACTCATTTTCTTCTGCTTGCTCGCTTTAAGTAAAATGAGGAAATGCAACCTTATTAATTTCTACACAATTTCTACTCAATTAATTTCTACATAAAAATAACACATTCCCAGCATGCTTTGCACGGGACTGTAAAGAATACGTTTAAATTAAAACCAATTAAAGGAAAAAAAAAACATTTTAAGGTTGAGTGAAGTGAGAAAGGGGGACTTGTTTGTGCTTAATTTTCAATTCTGTTCTGTTTCGTATTTGGAAAAGTTTGGACTTTTAGGAGTTACAACTGTGGTGAAGACTGTGCTAGGTTGCAGGGCAACAATTTATCAACTCCAGTTATTTTAATTAAAATGCAAATACAAAGCTTATTTTGCTTGGATTTATCCTCCATGAACCTGCCGTTGGTAAGGATGCTTCTTCATTTTTAATGCTTGGTAAAAAAAAAAAAAAAAGGAAGCATTTGATATGTGAATCTCTACTGTTTGATTGTCTACTCTATATCATCACATGTAACATGTAAACTTAAACTCTATATAAACATTTAAAAGCTGAACTGTGAAAATAGGCATGATGCTAATATAGTTTTAATTTTAATAAGTAAAAAGCATGCTGCTTATAATTTATAAAAAGTAACATTTTTGTTAATATATTTGCAATGTATTGAAAAAGGGAATATATTTAAAATACAATAAAGTAGCCTATACTTTATATTCACTAGGGATGCTTGTTGTTTTGGTTTCAGGCGGAACTGTAGAAGGTGGCTACTGTATATAACTGCACAGCCTCATGAGAACGCACTGATGACATGTGATGTTTGTGAGCAGGGTGTGCTGTATATGAAAATACAGTTTGACAGGCAGTTATTAAGGTATTTTAAATGTAGATTTTCAGCAAAGCTGCTTTGAAACAGTGTGCACTGTGAAAAGCAATGTACAAATAAAATTGACTTAACATAAAAAAAAGAAAAACTGTTCAAATGGCTAAACAACTTAATAGGCTCAAGCGACCGTTTAATCAAATCCTCTCTGTTATGCTGATCACAAACAGCTATAGCTGTACTTCAAAACATTTGATTCATCCACACTGAAACAGCAGTGTGAAACAGCTAATGCCTTCATGTGCTATCAGAATAAGTGTAAATTCATTAAAAATTGTTTCCTATTTAAAAATCAATAGAGAACACAGAATTCCTTGGTTGGTTCATTTGTTATACAGTAGCTCTTATCACTATATATTGTTTCAAGCACCTTAAAAAAAAAAAAAAAAACTCATGATGTTAATGTTTAAATATACCAGAGCAATTTGAATTTCTATAACCAAGGTAATTTACCTTCAAGTTCTTTTTATCAGTTTTATCATGCTTTTTTAAAATTATGTAAAAGTGAATTTCATTTGTATAGCACTTGTAAAATGCAAATCTAAATTTAAGATAACTCTAGGGGAGAGCGGGGCACAACCTAACGCTTTTTGGTTTTGGCTCAATTAATTAAAAATTATTCAGGTTAGATAAATACTTTTTACACAAGCAACACACACGTCTCTGCTACAAATGACCACTTAAAGTTTTTTTCTAGGACCTATCATTTTGTAAACAGTTGCACTGAAAGTGACAGAGTGCAGAAATGTATACAACTTACCCCATCATAGGGTTAATTGTAACAGATAGAGGGAACTTAGTAACACTGTGTGTACACACATGACTCAGTATTTATTTTATTTGTATTGTTTGATATTGTTTGCTGTGCATTGTATAGACAGAAATCCATACATCCATCCTCATCCAATCATCCTTTCTATTATGGATCAATATCATGGATAGAGACATAGAAAAAGGCAGCATAGTTTTCCAATAATAATAATAAATAAAATATATAAATATAAATATTGTAATTGCAATTAAATTAGATTTGTGTGGCAGCTGCATGTACAAATATTGTTGTTAATAATAATAATAGTAATAATAGTTCAAATGAGCGTAAAATGAAAATTTAAAGGGTTTATTAGCATCAATAACAGGCCATATTTTTAATAAATAACACAAGTTATCATTCATCAGCCACTGAGGAATTTGTAAACATTTTAAAATTCCAAACATTGTTTGCGAAAGTCTAACAAAAGTTAAATGAGAAAATAAAAAAAATACTGAACCTGAAAAGTTGTGTGGCTCGAGTTTTCATTTGATTATCATTGCTACACTCGGAGGACTTAGTTCTAACACTCTGTTACAATGAATCCCGCTGCACGTTGCATCTGTTTTAAGCCTAGGCTAACAGTTGAGCCTAGGGAATTTGCTGACATGTTTCAAGAAATGGTGCTTATTGTCTTGAGCCAACAAGACAGTGATTTAAGGCAATATAAAGTTACGATATTGGAAATTCGCATACACCAACTCAGAGAAACCAACCAAAAACCTATGATGATAAAAATTACTTTCATGGTGTCAAAACACTCTTGTTCCAGTATCTTCATGAAATATAATCAAAACTTCCCACAAATTGCGGGAGACCGTCTTCTGGCAGCAAGAGAAGAGACGGAAAGACAGCCTGCTTGATCCTGACGAACTATGTAAATCAGGTCAGTGCTACATTTTACCCGCGTAGGTTGTTCCCTGCGCTCCCTATTATTTTCATGCCTTATAGTCGCATTTTTGCACGAGTAAGAGCTGGGCGAAGAAATATAGTTTACATATGATATAATCAAATAATTGAGATTTTGCTTTATATTCTACAGGTCTATCTCTTATATCAAGTTTCTAATTAGGTAAGTTGGAAATCTGATATTTTTATATAGAGCTGTGCGATAATTGTTTACATGCTGTGGCCAATACAAACAATCAAGCAGTAGAGATGTACAGGCCTACTGTATGATTATAATGTACCAGCTCAATGATGCAATGTGTGAAACCACAAACAAATTAGTTTAACCTAAATATTAGTATATATATATATATATATATATATATATATATATATATATATATATATATATATATTTATATATATATATATATATTTTTCATACAATATTGTTATGGTAGGACAGAATCTTTTGCAAAGCATAAATGGTAAATGGACTGGCATTTATATAGCTGTTTAACTGACGCCTTGGACTTCTTTTGCCCAGTCAACATCCTCCGTTTCAGGGTACCCTTTCAACGCTCGGTTAGATGACGTATCGGACCCTATAACTGTCCCCAGACCTCAACCTACCCCTAAACCTACCCCGTCACCTAACTGACCATTGCAAGGTAAAGCGAGCAGTTGTATGACGTCCAGGATCGTCATATGACCGGACGTTCAAGGGAACCTAAAAGGCGAATATTTACGTATGGTCAAAGGCGTCCCACGAAGGTAGTCATACGATGTCTTTGGGATGAGACTGTGTTAATCAGAAGTGCTTAACATTTTGCCTCAAATTCACCCATTTCATTCACCCGCGGCAGTGTGAGCCATGCCAGGCACCATCCAGCTTGTCGGAGCAGCTGGGTAAGTGCTTGAGCTGGTTCCAGCCAACTTCTGACACTTGCGGACTTTGCCAAAGCACCTTCCCCTGAGGAATGCCTGCGCCATTTGAAGTGAGTTCCACTTCAGTGAAATGAACGTAGGAAGTTCTATGGATAAACACTCGTTCCTTGATTGAGACCAGAGAGCAGTTACTTCCATATGTGCACTTTGGACATCTATATTCCACAATGCATACCCATTGTGAGTGTAACCACAGATATGTAATTATCACCACAACAAACACTCTATGATATATTACTATTATTTTTTATTTATTTTAAAATAACCCAAACATGTGGATGCTGCATTAAACAAATTCGTAAAGGAAAAAAAGTAAATAATAAATCAACTAGATAGCTGATTCAAAGTGATCAGTGTTCAGACATTCCAGTTCAGCTCATTGCGGTTTCTGCCAGTGAGTGGGCACATGATGCAAAGTGAGCATGGCGGTACATCAAGTGAGCGAGACGGAGGAAGTTCGCGGTGAAGGAACATGGCAATTTCGGACTGAACAGCAGCATTGCTCATGGACACCTCTGACACTTGGTCAGGTGGAACCAGGGATAGGACCACCATCCTTCCGGTTTGTCAGACAACCTACATGAACCACTGAGCCACTGCCGCCCCTAATAACAATATGCAAGTTGTCGAATGAGATCATATCATGTGATGAATTTTTGGATTATATGAAATATTATCCTATCCGTCCTTTATCTGCAGAGTTAATTTAGGGTTTGGCTGGAAACATCTGCTGATCTGATTCCACCATTATGGCAATACATTCTAGTTCAGGACATGCACCATGGTTCCCATGGCAATGTCAGCTTTCATTTTCTCTTAACTTATGCATGTTTGCATGCATTCTGGCTGCACTATTTCTCTCCTGGGCAGCTTTACACTTTTTATGTACTGATTAGCCAAACTGATTTCATATTCCGTTTGTGTCTGAGACGTTCCAGACATCCCATCAACTGCAATCAAACAGAGAGGTAGAATTGATGGACAGGAAGAGAACGCAGAGACCCTAAGGATTTGAATGTTCTGCCTCCTTTAAACTGATCGAGATGCTTGTGGATAGGCAAATGTATTCACTGCTCATCTATATTTCAGCACCATACAGATATTCTGGAAGTTCTCTCGAAACCTAGAAAATCTAGTCAATTACATTTGAGGTCATGCCTTTCAACTTTACTACCATCTACTCTACTGTATGAGGGGAACCACATCTCATCTCTCAACAAAGGGACGGTGTGGGTCTGGTTGTTAAATTTCATTTTTCTGTGTACTGCGTGGTTGTTTATTGTTCCATTCTCACTGCAAAGGTCAACTTACTTCCATGTGCTTTCTATGCATTATCTATTCCCATAGTGTTCTCATTCTATGTTTCGATTAAATTGACTCTATTTGACATGATGTATATTGTATAATGTCAATACTGCACAAACTGCAAGCGTGCAGCTGTGAGATTCATTGCTAATGGTTACTATTCAAGGGTGCACATTTCATCAGTGTAGGACACAGAGCTTATGATGGAGGAATAAATCATTTGAGAATGGTTTAAAGGGATAGCTCACCCTAAAACAAGAATCCAATCCCATATTTTGTTCTTTTTTCTGTGAAGCACAAATATGTTTAAAAAATTGGTGCGCACCTTTTTACATGTGTTCATTGTGATTGGTCAAAAATGAAGTTTGTCCCTTGTTTACTTTGCAGTTTTGTGTTTGTAACAGACCAAAATGTAAGTAATTATTCACTGATAAAATTTCTTTTAGAAGCATTGATACTGACGGCTAGGCCTGTCATGATAGTAGTCAATAAATAAATTAATTGTACGTAAAAAAAAAAGCTCGATAATTTTTCCAGCCCTGATAATTTCCATTTGCATGTTTCTTTGTTTTCTCTCTCTAGCATTTCTAGACTCTTGCTTCTTAAACAGATGAAAGTCAATAAAAATCAACATGTGGAAATATATAATATACTGTTGGAATGAGAAGAGACAGCGCCAATATGTAAAGATGAATAAATAATACAATGGACTTAATATAAAAGTTCTCATATAAACCAGTCGAGTTGAGCAAACAGTTGAGACAATGTCCAATGACAGCAGCAGGAGTAAAAGTCATAGAATTTTGTTCAAAGGACACTTGTACAATATCATTTGAATTTGCTGACTTGGTCAATTGTATGAATTACTACTCCTTCGACATGACACTTTATGGTTCTTATTGATGGGGCAGTGTGGTATGTAAAACAAAGTTTAAGAAACATCCAATGCTGTGCAAAATGTAACTGCAGTAATGTTCAACCAACACAGACATACCATTGGAAATGTTTACCTTTGCAGCTTTTTGTCTTCTCCGTATATGCACGATCGCTGAATTTATCCCTCTCCACAAAGACAGGTTTAACAAGCCCTTGACAGCACTTCTTTTTTCAGCTGAAACAAAGAGAAATATGTTAAGACAGTGTGTTAAAAATGATATGTGACCAAAATATTTGAGAGAAAGGACATACAGGAAAGTTAATAACACATAAAATAAGGATATGATTATTAAAGCAAATAAGTTATAACTAAATGAGTTCAACATTACCTGCGAAGGACTTGGTCAGAACTCCTGTGAGATTTTGCAGAGAGATGGCCTCTTAAAATTTGAATTAAAGGTTGTTGTGGGAAATGGAGAGGGAGGAGAATGTGATCTGTAACTAACTGCAATACAGAAAAAAATACTGAATAACAATTACATTACAAAAGGTATTAAAGTCATGGCAAGTGCTGTGATTCTTGTGGTAATGTTACAGGTCTCAAACAGTTAAGGATGAGATACAGCAACTGTATAAAATGATGAGAAACACACATTAGTGTCTGCAGCGTTCTGGCGCTTTCTTTTAATGACTTATTTCCTTTTTAGGTAACAGGTAAGTATAACTCATTCAAAGCAGGTCATGCATACATAACTTAACTCACAGTATTTAAATGTTTACCCATTGAGTCAGCTTATGTAATATATTTGACCATTTCACTTCTATATTATACTATTAAGCAACTTCAATAACATCTGGATACAACTTTACATGTGTTTCCACTCAACACTTTCAAGTTTTTTTATCTATTTTATAGATATATTGAAGTTCTGAACAAAGAGAAATCAGGATACATTCCATGAAAAAAAAAACAGAATAACTTTGATGAAATAAACAATCAATAATGATTAACAGTCTCACTTGATGTAGATATGTTGTTTTTACGTGTACGTTTTTAAAGAAAAACGTTTGAATTTCACTTTTCCACATCAACAAAATGATGTCACTAACTCCACATACAACACAGTAACGTTATACAGTTCAAACTGTAAAATCTGTCGAGTTTACACAGGAATTGCTTAAACTGTCTTACTTGCACATCACCTTTTCTACGAGCATCGTGAATTTGAACTGCGTACTCAACTGGAGATTACATCGATGGAATCACACATCAAATAATCATCTGAACACTTATAATCAGTAAAACTGGATAAACAGAGTCTAAAAGCATTTATGGATGTCTCAAGTATCACTACTGATCGATATTGATTCATACAAAACATTTTACCAACCTTTATAAAACGGTTAGTTCGAATCCTTGATTCTGATTGGTCAAGAGCTGTGCTTTATTCACGATAAAACACGGCTACGACCGCTTCACCCAACGGTTCTATTGATCGCTGCGCAACACTGCGGTTCTGTGTTGTTTTTATTTGAGCTTTCATGCATTTTACACACTGGAACGTTGTTGCTGTTCACACTCGGGGACTATTTTTTCCAGCGGAAGGTAAGCTTTAGTGATTTTACTTCAAGAAAGTTGCACGTATATTGTTTTTTACTTTAATATTGTGTGGCAACCGTTTTATAAAAGCAATAAGATACTCGAGGCAAGTGCTGTATCGTGCAATAAGTAACAGCTGAAGGGGTTGCAGGCACTCCGCTTCTGCCGTGCCTAACAACGCCCTTCAGCTGTTACTTATTGCACGATACAGCACAGCTCTCTCGTACCTTACTGCTTACGTATAAAATGATGAGAAACACACATTAGTGTCGGCAGCGTTTCTGGCGCTTTCTTTTAATGACTTTGCCCTTTGACCAGAACGTCCTTTCTCATCTAGTGCAATGCGCCACCTACAGGTCCATTTCAGAATAAACTTAAATCTATATAACATTAACACAACCTTTTTTTAGACTCTTGTAAATACTTAAACAAAGAGAGAAAAATAATAATAATTTTGGGGTACCTATTATCATTCAATACTATTATCTTCCCCTGTAATACTTTCAGTCGAGCCCGAATCTCATGAAAGTTAGTATCTATAGCACGAATGTCATTTCTCGTGGCATTTATACGCCAAAAACAGTTTTTGCGTGTTTATGGCACGCGACTTTCGCGTACATATGATACGCACTTTTTGGCGCAATAATATGCACGAACTCCTCCCCCCTCCCCCTAAACCTAACCCAGGGTTTTTTAGTGCGTACCATATACACGCAAAAACCATTTTTGGCGTATAAATGCCACAAGAAATGACACTCGTGGTATAGATACGCATCTTCATGAGACTGTTGTTCAGTCCGTCACAGTAAAAGCAAGTGCATGGTGAGGTACTGTGCTTTAACTATGAATACCACAGTAAATCTACTGTGTTAAAACCATGGTATGTGTTGTGGTAGCCAAGAAATCTAGACGCACCCTAGCGGCAGCAAAAAATTATTTTGCTGCAAAGTGTGGTCTAGCAACTCTCCCGTTGACTTTAGAAGTGGAAAATCCAAACTCTGTGTCTGGCCAATCACATCGTGTATAGAGTTGGTGAACATGACATATCATCTGCGCGGCGCAAGCTCTGTAAACCCCCGCTGTCTCGTCCCACTTTTCGGTTTGTTTGGCTTCCCATATCTCTGTCGTGCACGCACCGCGCGCTATGTATGTTATGCATGCAGTATGTTCTATCTCGCTCAAGATTCGGGAGATTTGAACTAATATGCGAGATCAGGGAGGCGCTATCAATATGCGGATAGACTCCTGGAACTTCCGGGAGACTTGGGATGTCTGTGAATGCTAAATCTACCTCAACACTGACCCAAGGGCGAGTGTCCTGAGCTCATGTGATATGGGGATATAAAAAGCAGACAGGGAATGGGCTTAATAAGAATGATATAAGGCACATGTGGTTACCTTAAGTGAACAAGGGTGCTTAACACTGTATAACAGTCAGGAGAGGCATTAGCCTGCCTGAACTGAATAATTTGCAGTCCGTGGAAGCGAGCTAGGCAGAACTGAGCGGATTAACTAGACTGATAACAGTCTAGTTTGGAGAGCGGGAACTTCCAGGTTATAGAAGCTTATAAATGTAGACGGAGGGGTCCAGCCTGCCACCATACAGATATCTTGAAGAGAAATCCAACTGGACCAGGCCCACGAAGAAGGCTCTAGTGCAGCAATAGGCACCACATACACCAAAATTGGTTGGCCTTTTTGAGGAGGCAGAGAATTTCGCCATCAAGTAAGTAAGTGAAGTAAGTAAGTAAAATTTATTTGTATAGCACTTTTCTCAGATGTAGATCACAAAGTGCTCCACAACAAAGAAAGCAATTATCAAAGCTGGTTCGTAATCCCACTGGACTCCTGAGGAGAAGGGGACTGGACTGGAACAGAACCGGACCACTCTTTACTTCCCGAGGCGAGAAGAGAACAGCTGTACTCTTTGTGTCATCCCTTTCCGACTCGTCACGGTAGAAGGGAGCGGCTGTAGTCAGGCGCTGGCCACCTGGGAGTGAAACAGGGAAAGCGAGGCACGCAGGAATCCCGGCGGCATGCACTCGTCCACCAGAACCTCCTCAGACGGCTTCTGAGAGTGGCGCTTCTTATGGCGCGGCACAGAAAAGGGAGGCGGAGGCATGGAATTTATATTGAAGATGGCCAGTCGAAGCCCGTACGGTTGACAAGGCCAAGGTGTCACACTCGTCCTTGGTGTCAGCACTCAGCCATTGGAAGTGTTGTGTTACTGTGCTTTACAAATAGTAGGCTACACAGTGAAACCACACTTTCTGTGGTTTAAGTGGGTAAATGTTGTTACTGTGTTTTTAACAACAAATACCTCAGTAAAACCACAGTGTTAAAAGCATCATGTTGTATTACTAGTATTTAACAAATTCCACAATAAAACTAGTTACTATGGTAAAAAAGATGGTACTGTGGTAAAATCACATTCATTCAGTGGCATTCGCAGCTGATTTGTAAAGAAAACATCAAAGAAAACTAAACTTACTTACTTTTGAGTTCCTGTTCCAAGGTACTGCATCAGTTGGCAGTGATGCAATTTGCTAGCCTAGAAATCTAGACGCACCCTAGTGGCAGCAAAAATTATTTTGCTGCAAAGTGTGGTCTAGCAACTCTCCGTTGACTTTCGAAGTGGAAAATCCAAACTCTGGTCTGGCCAATCACATCGTGTATAGAGTTGGTGGGCGGGCTTAACACAATGACGGCAGAGTTGTGACGGTTCTACGCTGTGATTTCCATAGGTGATTTCCCTGCTACTTAAAAACAAACAAGACGCAGCTGGCGAACAGCGGTCTTTCGATTTCTGCTTTGGCCGCGACTCGGATTAGCCTCGCGAGACCATCCTGATCTCGCGAGCTTTCAAGGTTTCACTCGCAGATCAGTCTGGATACTTTCCGTTAAAGAAAATTTGGGAGCAGTTCACCAAACGAACGTCCAATCAGCGTTGGCTTTGAGGCGGGTTGAGGTGTGATGCAATCAAGCGGAAGCAACGCGATCTAGAAACATTTTCAGACAGCGGTAGTCCTAATTCTTTTAGCCGCTCGCTAATGCTTTTCTCTTGCATCCTTCTTGTGAAATATGGACCGGGCAGCTGAAATGGTGCCTTTTATTCGCAAATTGTAGTTACATAAACGGCAAATATCCTTTGCTGACATGTTGCTTATTTGCTGAGCTAACGAGAGTTTACCTGTAGCAGCAAGTTAGTACGTCATGTGCTTCGTTGATCTGATTGGTTGATTTGGCCCGTCTATCACCAACATAGGCCAATCAGCTAACCAGTATTTTCGCCCCTTACCAAAACTACGTCAATCGGAAGGTTTCCAGATGGATATGCGGAGCAAATCCATCTGGCGGAGTCAGGTTAGACTCGGATGACTTGGAGTTAAGAACGTAACTTAAGTCATTCTTAAAAGGAAGATGTGTTCAGAGTTTTGACGACTGGATAAGGCAAAAGTTTAATATATCAACTTGCTCCGCTGGAGAGAAAACCATGAGGAAAACGCATGGGACTCACTCAGCCACAGCCATCATCGCTCTGGTTGGTTAGCGCGTTCCTATGGCGTGCAGAGGGATATTGAAAGACAACCTTTTTTTCCACCCCCCGGATGGAGGTATGCCAATTGTGAGTTCCCAGACCTAACATCTTGATAGGTCTGGTTTGCCAGGCTAGCAATTTGCCAATAAATAAAAAAGAATGGAGGCGATTTATTAATGTAATTTAAGCGACGCAACTGACGCTGGTCAGTCACAGTAACAAAATCGCGGATGTAATAGCCTTTGTCCAAATTTTATTCCTGTTACCCATATTCATACTGTATATAGCATACTTTTTCACATTCGTTAAATAAATTCAAATTCAAATGTAGCACCTAAGTCTGGCTAACGCCAGACCACGTATCATTGACAATGAAACGTGGTCTGGAAACCACTTGTTCAATTTCTCGTATTTGAGGTGTGGTTTACGAATGCCCAGAGCCGTATTATTGGGTGCTATGAATGTCTATCAAATGCGCCTGTGCTCCCTCCCCGTTCTGTGATTGGTTCCCTATTTCAGGGGAAAAAATTTGGCTCACGGTATCCAGACTGCCAGAAGAACAGAATAGAATTGCGCTGTGGCAAGGCAGAATGAGGGAAACCCAGGCTAACTCAGTACAGTAAGCGAAATCCTAACACAAGTGGTCAAAGAAGATGGTTGTTGGTACCATGGTAATTCGTCTTGGCTGACCACAAATCTTAATACTAGGTTGAATACCTTAATATTGAATACCCAGGGCTTAACTCGTGATCACTGGATTTCCAGTATTTTGTGCATAATTTTCAGGTGTCAAGGAGACGATACCATTGACAGTAAAAGAAATGGATCAATGGAAGAAAGAGAAATGGAATGAAATCATCCCCTTCCGAATCTTGCCGAGACTGAGAGCGTGAGCAGGAGCTGTCCATGAGCTAGCAGCAGAAGCAACTTTATGATTCTCTATGGGCTTCTCCCTTGACTTTATGCCTCCATGTTCCCCCGATTGCCCGCAAGCTTCTCCTCCTGTCTATACGGGGATTTCTCTACTGTGCGACAGAGAGTCACAAGTTATGATTCAATGGTTAGCCTATTTTTACAAAAAACTCCACTGGGCCATAACAAACAATCTATAGTCTTTTCAAAACAAATTGCATTTTCTGATTAATCACTAAATATTATTTTAGTGCAATCCTATTTGAAAAATGTATTTCATACTTAAAATATAAATAATATTACTTGAATGCCATAATTTAGACTTAAATCTAATCCAATCGGCCAACTCCAATGCAAAAAGTCAGATGTGACACTTTCTACAGCAGTTATATTGTGAGCGTAACAGTTTAGCACAGATGACATGGCCTATAAGAAACTGGTTCAGTGCACAGAAACATTGACCTCATCCCCTCCAGTTAATCTGACGATTGCACTTGTGTAGCATGCTGGCCTCCATGGGACCATATCTATTTTCTCTCAGCACTTTGAAACCAATCTGGAGCGAGGGATATCGAAAACATTGGCCCTACTACGTACCCTGGGGAGACCTGGCAAGCATGTTCTCCTTTAGACTGACAGCCAAAAAGTAAATTTAGCTTTCTTTGATGTTAGACTTGTTGCCACTGTATGCTAGTACCCTCAAGATGTGCCCCCAATTGAATAGAAGTGTCTCTTTTGATGGTGTTGATGACAATAAGTCAATTGATAAATTGAAAAATGTTGTAAAGTGAACCTATTAGATGCATTATTTAGACATGTAATGATCATTCGTTAAGCTGGCCACCTTTACTTGTCGTCTAAATCATTTGTGGAACAAGGAGAACATAACAGATCCATGTAGGTAAAAGGACAAAGTAAGTCCAAGCATTGCTAAGTAGCCAAATCTCCCCGTACACTGACTATTTTTAATGCCATTAATTTGACTTGTTTCACAGGACGAAACTCTGCAATCGGTTTTTGCTTGGAGCCTGGTATTTAATATTGAATGTGCCTTCACTGGCTTTTAGGTCCAGCCAGCTTTACTCTCACCTTAAACCCCATATCAAACAGCCACAGCTGTAGCAGAGCCCCAAGTCACATCTTCCTAATTCAATTCAACGGCTTGTCACTGTGGGCAATGCTAGATAGAACATTATGTGAAAGGATCAACCTTTTCACTCTGTATTAAGAAGAGAGGTTTTATCATTTATTTTTGACTTTGTCAGGAAAATAAATTAATCAAACTCTCCCAGCATTATTTCCACAGCCGTCAGGGCTTTCCACTTATCCAATTAATAATCCAGTAATGTTTCTTCAGACGCAGACAAGGCAATTATTATTAAAAAAAGAAAATGGAGGGTCCAAAAGTTATAGCATTTTTCTAAAGTAAATCTTGGCTATATTATAACTAACTTTATCCGCCTAAAAAAGTGCACTACTTAAAGCATTATGCAGTAATGAATAATATTTTCATTCCATCGCAAAATGTTCTATACAGTCAGCCAGCTCTTTATATAAAGTTGGATGTATGTCCAACTTTATCTGCACACATAGTAAAATTGTAAGACAAAATATAGCATATCTATGCTCTATGAGTCATTGCTAAATGAAAACAATATTATCAGCCAGTGACTGTAAGGCTTGAAGATATTTAGATAATGCTGCTTTGAAACTATGTGAAAATGTAGTGAAAAGTGCTATACAAATAGAGTTTAAGTTGAGTTGGAAAAGATGCCTTATTCTGATCAAACTCTAGCAGCATATCCTTACTGTATAAATATTTATTTTTATAATACTTTAATAATACTTATAATACTTACTTATAATTAATATGTAAAGTGTTGTTAATGTTGTTCCTTTAAGTTAAAGGAGTGGTTTACTTTAAAAAAAAAAAAAAAAAAAAAAAAAAAAACTTTTGATGGTAATTTACTCACCCCCATGTTATCCAAGATGTCTATGTCTTTCTTTCTTCAGTTGAAAAGAAATTAAACTTTTTGATGAAAACATTCCAGGATTTTCTCCATATAATGGACTTCATTGGGAACCAAACGGTTCAAGGTCTAAAAGAGAGTTTTAAACGACACCAGAGTTTTAAAGGGCTTTAAAACGACACCAGACGATGAATAAGGGTCTTATCTAGCTAAACAATCGGTCATTTCAAAAATAAATAACAAAGTTTAAGTTTTATAAGGCAAATTAGGCAAAGGTCGGCAACTGCCTTGGGCCCCGAGCTACCTAGGGGCCCCCAAAATGTCCCATTAAATTATGCTTAAGTTGTTTGTTTGTTTTTTTTTCCTTTTCGCAAATTATATATTTCTAAAAAACGCATAAAATCATTAGTGTCGCAGACAGAAGGCCGTACCCCCCACCTCAACTCACTGCATTGGACTATTCCATTTTCTCATTTGACTTTCTGCGTGTGAAAGCGACAAGGCTGTAATGCACAAAAAAAAAAAAAAAACTGACGGAGAAAAAGAAGTGACATTCAGAGTGTACAGAGTAGTAGACAGAGTAAAAATGAAGCAAATCTACAGATAACTTACCCAAGCGGTGCTGAAAAAGCAGGACGCGGGAGGAAAGCAAAACGTTTTCAGCAACATTGCAGAAGGTAACAAACTTTTTTGTGATGCCCGCTGACAATGACAACAATGCTAACAATATGTTAGAAGTCCATGGCCATAGCCAGCTATGAAGTCACCGAAGTCCGGACCTCTGTCATTTTTTTACATTCAAAAATAAAATGTCAAGCTCTATTAATTAATCAGCCGTTTAAACCACCTCATATGAGAGCGCGTTGTCATACGGGTACAGTCTCTGTGTTGCCAGATCCACCTAATGGAAAGGTGCAGTAGTCTTCTGGACCTGTTTTTCTGGTTTAATGTGACACTTTAGGAACTTATAAAGTGGACAGTTATAAGTTAGGCTTAATGATATATTAATCTTATTTTCAAAACACAAGCTTTGGACTTATTTCGGACTATTATTATTAATTTGTTTTGTTTTTCGTAGCAATATCTGGCAACATTTTACTGTCGGCATTAATATAAAAAACCTTATGGACAAACTGTATTTGCATAAAGTTACCACATTCGGTAAGACAAACGCAATTATCATCGTGATTATCTGGAAGAAATGTATAACATTATCAAAAACTATAGCATAATATACAGATCTGTTTGAATGAAATTTGCCAAATAACTTACTGGCCAGCTGGAAGACGTCTCATGCTGTTTAGTTAACCTTTCACAAAGTCATCATAAAAACATTAATTAAAGCAGTGTTTCTCAACTAGCAATCTATTCAGTCAGCATATTTGTGTTTTGATCTGTATGAATTACAGAATTATAAGACTTGTTTAGACCGATTTTTTTCTATAGGCTATTTCTTTGCGAAAGTGCCATTTAATGATTTATTTTTTCAATTATTATTTTTTTTTTTTACTTTTTCGCTCTCTTTTATAAGATCGGATGGGGGGCCCCATACCTTCGCCTTGGGCCCCCAATTTGCTAAATCCGCCACTGTTTATAAGCACAAATGCTCGTCTTGCTCTGTTCTGTGATGAGCGTTTGTGACTCTCTTGTTCAAACTCGTTCATTAAAATGAACAAATCTTTTTTCAAGTCATGACTCTGAAGGGTCCTAGATAAGACCCGTATTCATTGCCTGGCTTCGTTTAAAGCCCTTTGTAGCTGCACTGGAACTATATATATATATATATATATATATATATATATATATATATATGAATTTTTAGCTCACCTCATCTGCCATTTTGAATTAAGTGCTCACAGTGATTACAATATATTACAATTATATATATATATATTTATATAGCACTGTTTATATATGAGCACTGTTTGAAGGATGCCACTCATGTAGTCAGTAAAAAAAAAAAAAACCTTACAGTTGGAGTATTTTATTTTTTTTAATTATTAAGAGATCCTCTATTCAGGCTAATGTGAATAATTCTATTCACCTACGTCATGTGGTGCATCACAAGCTGCATATGGTTGTGGGAGCATTCAATCTTGTGTGGTAATGAGGCTCTTTAGCCAGGAGGAGGCTCAAATCATGGTTTGGCAAATCCGCACCAGCATATCAGACATCTGTCACTCCTAGCGGAGCCGTTCCTGGCAGCATCTCTAGCAGATATCACGAAATGTCTTTGACATGCGCGACTTAGCCACAGAATTTTTCATCCACCTCCTGTGGCCAACCATAGATCAGCCAGAACTTTTATTAAGTTTAGCTATAGCAAAAATATTGGCTTGCCACACTGTGAGATGACGGCGACAGACCGGGGCAACACTGTTAATCATTGTGTGAAAAAATAAAAAAAAAATAAAAAAAATAATTTATGATGGGGCATTTATGATGTTATTGATATTTGATGGCACATAATTGTTATTAAGAAATAATGATCAAAAAGTTGTTTGTATTAAATCCTTATCTTAGATGCTGTCATATGTTAAAGGGTTAGTTTACCCAAAAATGAAAATTAAGTAATTAATTACTCACCCCCATGCTGTACCAACCCGTAAGACCTTCATTCATCTTCGGAACACAAATGAAGATATTTTGGATTTAATCTGAGAGCTGGATAACTTCTACATAGACTGCCTAAGGGACTGGCACTTGACGGCCCATAAAGTCATTAAAGAAAATGTTTAAAATATTCCATGTGCCTACAGCGGCTCAATTATAAGTTTATCAAATGACGAGACTACTTTTGTGCAAAAAAACAAACATAAATAACGACTTTATTCGACTATTCCATTACTTCCTTATGATGAGAGTAGGCCTTGAGTCGAGAGTAGAAGATATTTCCAGAACGCATGCGCGAGAACTGAGATGAGGACGTTCTTCTTCGACTACTTCTTGTTACCGGCTGCTCACCGCTTAGGAGTATTACCGCCACCTACCGTATAAGATGATGATCCATATATAAGGCGCTCCGGATTATAAGGCGCACTGTAGTTTTTTGAGAAGATTAAAGGCTTTTAAGTGCGCCTTATAGTGCGGAAAATACGGTAATTGAAAAGCGTATGTACAGCGCGCATCTTCCTCTGCTTGTAAACAGAAAGTTTTGCGCTTCCAGCTATATCAGCACGTCATCTTATACGGTAGGTGGTGGTAATACTACTAAGCGGTCAGCAGCCGGTAACAAAAAGTAGTCGAAGAAGAACGTCCTCATCTTAGTTCTCGCGCATGCGCCCATAAGGAAGTAATGGAATAGTCGAATAAAGTCGTTATTTACGTTTTGTTTTGTTTGTTTTTTTTGCACAAAAAGTAGTCTCGTCACTTGATAAACTTATAATTGAGCCACTGTAGGCACATGGAATATTTAAACATTTTCTTTAATGACTTTATGGGCAGTCAAGTGCCAGTCCCTTAGGCAGCCTATGTAGGAGTGATCCACCGCTCAGAAATATCTACATTTGTGTTCCGAGAAGAACAAAGGTCTTACGGGGTTGGTACAGCATGGGGGTGAGTAATTAATGACTTAATTTTCATTTGTGGGTGAACTAACCCTTTAATAATGTACTTTTTAGTATGTGTGGCAATATACTAAACGCGTGTGCTAGGACTACAATTACGTAAGAAAACATACTAATTAGATAATGTGATGTCTCAACATTTGTCTATCAGAAGATAGTCTATTAGCATTTAAGAGTACGGATGATGAGTGGTTGTGACCTTTGCTCTTTTCTAAAGGTCAGTTGATTGCATTAACTTACCAGTGGGCATTAGACCCAAATTATTGACCTTAGAATATATTATGTTGTGGTGTCTTGATGGGTGTCTCAAAATCACAATCTCAAGTTGGCGTAAAAAAAAAAAATCTGCTTGTTTCAACTCAGTCAGTTCACTTTTCTTATCTGAACTCTCAACCTCCACACACCTCCATTCTTTCTGCTGCTGTCAGCGTTTCAACCACACCTCCAAACTCCCAAATGATTTTGGCAGCTGCAGGAATGCACAAACGTCACAGCCCGAACCAATTGGGGTGATTAATAATGGAGTTTATTATTGCAGATTTGGCAAATCATTCAAGTGTTGGGGCACATTTCCAGTGGCAATGCCCTGTGTTGCGGTACAGGCGGTGACTGTGGTGAAATGTCAGCTGCAATATCTCTGGACCCTCGTGAGCAAAAAAAAAAAAGCCTATCACTCAAAAAGTTGGCCTCACACAGACTACCTGCTGCTTTTAAATTCCAGCCAAAAAAAGCCTTTGAACAGTTCTGTTTTGACAGTTGAATGTCGCCAAGCTTCTTAGCAGCTTCCTGCGTTTATTTCCCTGAGGTGGCAGAGGGAGAAAATGCAGATATTTTAAAGTCATGTGATCTATAAAAGGGGCTATTAACCCTTTTTATATATCTATATAGAATGCAATAAAGAACAAAAGGGGGAGGGAAGGATGGGTTAAAAACATAAGTGATTTGATATGTAGGAACACAAAAAGCTTTGGCACCCTCTGGTGTTAACTTTATTTTCTATGTTGATCCTGTTTTAGCACAGCACTGCATGGCAAACAAAGACTCCCTGGTGTTGTATAGCTATAGCTTGATTAAAAGCCCAACATAGTAATTCCCAGAAGCCCAGATCCACGTCTCAGACTTCACAGAGAATATGAAGACATGCTGCAGATGAGCATGAATGAAAGCTTTTGAGAAAAGGGTTTTTATAATATGCCCTGAAATGGTTTCACAATTTTTGGTAGGGTTCTAAAAGAGAGAGTGAAATCTGTATTTAGAGTACTTTGGTCATGAATTCACAAAATTAAGTATGCAATGGGTCACTTGTTATTAAAGGAGTAGTTCGCTTTTGAAAAAAACTTTTGCTGATGTCCAAGATGTCCACGTCATTCTTTCTCAGTCGAAAAGAAATTAAGCTTTTAATTAAGGTTCAAAAAGAAACAAATATTTTTTCGAGTCATTGGTTCACTAAACGAGCGAATTGACTCTGAATAAATTTGTTCATTTTGATGATCAAGTTTGAACAGGAGTATCACAAAAGTGCATCACAGTACAGAGAAAGGAGAGCATTTGAGCTTATAAAACTTGAAGAACTCAAGAACTACAGCGAATGGCTCGTTTGGACTACAGCATGATTTTTTCAGATCTTATAAAGTCACAAAGTTCATTGTTTAGATTATCTGTGCCCATGGGATATGCAACAAAGGGGACGAGGCCTGATTGAGCTGTTTTACGTAGAGTGGTTGCAATTTATTTTAAACGCTGTTCCTGAACATTATAACCCCAGCATTTATCTGTGCGCTGCACATTGAATGGATAATAGCTTGTTTTATGTTGTTTTTGTAAGCTGTCACTTTTGTAAGGCTGTTCACCACTGCTTAGGAAAATGAATGATGGTTTGTGATCAATTACTGCTTGTATTACTTTTGTTTTCCGACACATATGGTTATAAAATATCTCCCTTTGCAGTGCATATCACAATTAAATGGTTGCTAATATTGTATCTAAAATGTATAAGAAAAAAATAAAATAAATAAATAAATAAAAACACTGTACCACTCTGAAAAGTCCTGTGAAATCTAGCGCTTGCAAAGTCTGTGCATGAAATATGGTCTGGGCAATCTTCTTGTTTGTCAACTTGACATCATGACTTTTGCATAAACATACACAGCACTTTTAAGTCAAGTGGCGTGTTATATATACACATTTTGAGCTATCTGCGTGTATGCATGTCTATGCTGTTAAATGTCGGAGTGATTCCGCGTGTATGTACCTGCCGTTAAATATAAGAGCAAAACAAAGCAAAACGTAGATCTATATCTGGGGAGCGATATTTTTTTTCCCTAGGATGGTAGGGGAAGACTCATAAATGCTATTAACCCCAGTGACGGGTAGGTTTAGGGACGGGGTTGGGGTAGGTCATATATTTTTATATACAGTAATAACGTTAAGTCAACGGTTTTCATAAACACGATGAAAAGCGATTATGCGTGTTTGATAGCACGCCAATAATGGAAATATGAATTGGCATGTCATACATACGCCATTTCATGAGATCAGTCTGCGTTTGTTAACATTGTCAGGGTCTGAATTGGGGCTCGAATTGATTTGAAATTGAAGCCATCATTTATATTTACACTAGAGAGGAAGTTACAGTTATGGAAGGGTGGGAGATTTTACCAAACAAGCTTAGTGATCCCAATCACAATACACTAGGCCAGCTAACCAATCACAGCACATTTCAGTATCATGGAAGGAATTTTTTTGAAGAATCAAGCATGAAAACATATTCTAGTGCAGTAGAAATAATTGGACCCCATTTTTAACGTTAGTTAATACAAACTGAATCATTCATATGGTCATTTACAGTGCATTAACTAATCTTAAAGGGGGGGGGGGGGTTGACTGCGATTTCACTTTTTTCATTTTAAATTGTGTGTAATGTTGCTGTTGGTGCATGAACAGTATCTACAAAGTTGCAGCGCTGAACTTTCAGTGTAAGCAGAGATATCGTCTTTTAAAAATCAGGAAGTATAATTGCCTACAAAAACGACTCGATTGGGACTACAGCTGGGTTATGGTACGTCACTAACCCACACATTTGCATCAACCCCTCCCTCCGGAATATGCAGGAAATGGTCGACTCATCGAGTGTGTTGTTCACGCAGCTGTCAGGTCTTCTGTGTTCGGGCTTCCCATGGACGATATTCTTCCTCAACAATGGATACAATTTATGTTTGATTATGTTCCTGAAAATAACGACCATAATCTAACGAGTTCAAACACCGGATTCAACAAGAAACTGTTACTAAAACATGAAGCAGTTCCGAACTTTAAAACAAGAGGTAGCAATGTTGGGCCATAATCTGTAAGTAGGCTAAGACTTAATCATTTTAAATGTATTTGCATGTATAATTCAAGACGTAGCCTTGTGTTTTATTTTTTTTCAAATGCCAATTTTTTTCAAAAAGTATGCTATATTGTGTCTACGACAAACACGTACAAACATTATGGACCTGAATTTTCTATAAGTACTAATGTTTTAAACTTATTTTTCATGTATATATGCTTTATGACATTATTTTCCATTTGATCAAGAACGTAAACATGCCAACGCTGTTCAGAATCCTTTATTAAGAGCCGTGTGTGGTGAGGTTCTGTTTGACTCTCTTCATCGCGGCTTTCTCGGTCTGATTCTGCCTCAAACTGATACTGCAGTTCAACACATATTTACATATGGACCGGAGCTCATGACTTGACCGTAAAGGTAATGGGCGTTAATCTTTCGGACAACGTGAGTGACAATTTAGCCAATCACAACACATCGGGCCAAACTAACCAATCTGAGCCCACCGCCCGTTTCTGAGGGAGTGTTTTCATAGACTCAGGAAGTGAACCGCTCGTTCAGGGGACAGAGGAGAGCGCGGCTGACAATAAAGGTGAAGTTTATGAAAAATAAGACTTTTAAAAAAAGATAAAACACGAATACATGTTATATTGCACCCCATAAATACAATCATGCAAAGAAAAAAAGCAGTCAACCCCCCCTTTAAGAAATACAACCTTTGAGTTTAATAATCTATTTGTAACGGGTGTATGCAGATAGGAAGAAGTATAAACACAGAGCATGAAGATTCAAATGGGTGACTTTTCCAATAATCCAACAGGTTGAGATCCATACAAAGAACAAACACACCGCATTTTTAATGATACTGGACAAAGAGTGCAGGAAACTAATTAATGCTGCTAATTTAAATGATATTTGTTGTAGTTTCCATTCACCAATAGAAGTTTCCCCAGCTAGGATGACTTCCGCTTCTGAGAACCACGGAAATGTGACAGGGGTCCATTGATTTGCATCATGAATATTTAAACGAATTTGCTGTCATTATTTTCAGTGCAGACATGCCCATTTCTGTGTAAGTTAGGCTTATAATAGTTAGGGCATTTAATTATAGTAAGCCTGGTGAGATCGATGTTAAAATAATTCAGTGCGTTTAGTTCAAAAATGCCATCAGCAGGCACAATTTCTTGAATTTGAGTTTGAAAGTGCATGTAAATGCACTTGAGTATAGCAGTGTGCTTGTAGATTGCTTACATCTGTTCTCCTTGGTCTCATGCTCTCGTAGACCGAGGCTAATTATTATTTGTCAGAACACAGCACGCTTGTACAGACCACTGCCCTGTGCCCATTCAAGGTGATCGCAGGCTGCATTTAATTGGTGGATGGTGAGCATGTCTCTGGACCGACTGCTGAGAGCAGCATGTGATATGGCTGTGCCACGTTTGCCCTGTCAACCGCGCCATTCAAAATGTTCCCCAACAGCACCAAGTTTTCATCTTTCAGTTCCTGGGTGGCATTCATCAACCTCTAAACTCGACACGCTGCTGACTGATGTGATATTTCAAGCAGCGACTGTGGGCTGGATGCGACCCTGCACCACCAACAACCAGTGCCAGGCATGTGGAGATCACAAATTCTCCAGCTTAGTGGCTGTAATTTCTAATATTTAATGAGTCCAGTTTTAGTCCAGCTGCATAAGTTCCTCCAAAAGTGAGGAATGAATCCTCCTGGAGTTCTCCCATGAAGCTCCCGGGAGATGCACAGCACAAATTACCCCATTAATATCTCCAAACTATACACATAGGGATCGGAATGAAATAATCCTTTAGAGAATATAAATTCACCCCCAGGTGAGCAGAATTGGGCATTTATGTTCCCCCATCTGGTTCCATTACCTCTCGAGTGCAGCCTCCATAGGGCTGTATGTGGGGAAGGAGAACCGTGTCATTTTATCAATAAAGACCGGGCAATTGATCAGCCCTCTCCAGGGGATGCGGTCTGACGTGCTTTGACAGAACACTGTAAAGGGAGAGAAAAAGAAACATGTCAATGTTACCTTGGCTCATTTAATGAGTATTGATCATAAATAAATAAATAAACTAAATTCTGTGAAAAGCATTAATATTCATAGAACTAGCATCATTATGCTGCCCACAGTTGACACTTGACTCTGTACGCTGGTCTCCTGGTGATCATTAGATAGTTACTGTTGAATAGTTGACAGGAACAACAACATTGTGAGTATTTATTCACAAGTCTAGCCTTTTTTGTGGCTCCCTTGTTTTCATCTCAAAGATGCATAGTGCCTTATCTCTGCTGGTAGAGGGAACTTACAAATAGGGAAAGAAAGCCTACAAGCCCATTTGCCCTTTTGGTTTATGCCCTTTATGATGACACTTTCTTTTGGCTGAAGAGATGAGTTGAAAACTGTTATTCTGTTAGTCTGCTAGGCTGGTGCTTAACGAATGAGTCAAAATGTGGGATCTTGGAGTGAGTCAAAATGTGGGATCATGCAGGGAAGGAAAGTCTTTTGAATCTACTGAATAATGTCAGACAGTGACGTCAGGGATGGAATGTTCTAGTGGCACTGATGTTAACTGGTCTGCAGTATTTACTGCCAAAGAAAATGCAGAGAATAAGTTGCTTCATTACAAGATTAAATTCAAAAACTTTGAAAATGTCATTATGAGTCATAATATTATAATAATAATGCCATACAACAAATTGGCAGTGTTGGGGAGTAGTTACGCTACTAACTAAGCGACGCTACTAACTTAACTAAATTTTTCAGTAGCTTGGCAGTAGCTCAGTTGCTTTTTAAACAGTGTAACTTTTTCCAGTAGGCTAGCTAACTACTTTTTGCAGCAAGTAGCGGTGTATCGCGAGCAAAAGCTACATTGCGTTTGTCAAGCCTGCGCAATTCAGTACAATGCAAGGATATTATTCTTCTTGTTAGATTACAAACTTATTTTTTGCCATTACCCCCACCTTTTGTTATCACGCATCTTGCGGCTAACGGTTCATTGACGTAATGTGAGTTGACACACCTATATTATGATTATTCATGATGGGGCAAGATGTGACGGCAGATTTGGAGGATGGAGAAACAACTACGCTAATTGCCCATGGTCTTATTTGTCCAAGTTCAATCTGTATTTTTGAGAAAATGTTCTACATGCAATTTATGTTGGATGTATATTTTGTTCTTGCAATGTTGTAGGCTATTTGTTGCAATTTTGCACTTTTGACAAACAGTCTGAGATATTGGAGTGTTGTGTGTAATAAAGCAATACTCTTTGAAATCATAATTGTATTGCATTGTTTTAAACACTAAATATTTTACTTAAAACATTCCTCAGAAACTTAGGCTACGTTCACACTGCAGGGCTTAATGCTTAATTCCGATTTTTTGAAAAAATTTCACATTTTGAATTAAATGCGACCTTTTGTGATCTCCTGTGTGAACGTGAAATGACCCAGAAGTGACCCGCATGCGCAGAAGAGTACTCAGCGGTCAACGACGTCACTTGTTGTTTGCGGAAGTAGCTAAATGGATGTCTTACAGTGGAGCTCGTTTAGCAATATTAAAGTTATTTTCACAACAGAGCCAGCACAATTACAATCTTCTCGTTTTAAGAAGAAAATTAAACAGAGAAACGTGTGGGTGCGGTGCCGCAGCCAGGAGTGGTGGGATACTGATTTGAGTGGCTTAACTGATGCAGAATTCATCAGTAACTTCCGAATGACCAGATCCACCTTCGATTACGTTTGTGAGCGTCTTCGATCAACTCTTCAAAGAGCCCATAACAGTGCAGAAACGCGTTGGAGTTGGAGTGTATTGGCGAGATACAGGTGCGCGCAATGACGTGCGTGTCGGATATATGTGACCTGGCCGTTCAGATTGAAGTCGCATTTCAAAAGATCGGATACATATCGGATTTGGACCACATACCCAAGTGGCCTGGGTCACATTTGAAAAGATCGGATCTGTGTCGTTCAGACTGTCATGAATTGTCCCAAAACGTCAGTTATATGACGAATTGGGATGAGACTGCGTTGATCAGAACAAAACACTACTTGACAACATCAGTCAAGAGCTGCGACTTCACTTTATATTTATTTTAATAATATTTTTTCAGGATTCTTTGATGAGCAGAAATAACAAAAAAAGAACATCCTCGTTGAATAAAAGATACTCCAATTTGCAGTGCTGGGGAAGCTACTCTGAAACTGTAGTTTGACAGGCTACAAGCTACTCGGAAGTTAAAGTAGTTAAACTACAGTCAAGCTACCCTTTTGGAAAAGTAGTTAGCTACACTACAAGTTACCATCAAAAAGTAGCCAGCTACATTGAAACTACTTTTACTTTTTGGACAACGTATATTATAAATAACTGAATAAGGCTATGTTCACACTGCAGGCTGAAACGACCTAATTCAGATTTTTTTGCCCCTATGCAACCTGTTTCTGATCTTTCAACGCAGTCTCATCCCAATTCGTCATATAACTGACGTTTTGGGACAATTCGTCAATATACGACTTTTCAGGGCCCCCTTAAACGTCGGTAGATGACGTCTATGGGATCCTAACTCTACCCCAGACCTAAACCTAACCCTAAACCCAACTCGTCACCTAACTGACGTTAAAGGTACAGCGTCAGTTGTATGACGACCCGGGATCGTCATCTACCGACGTTTAAGGGGGCCTGAAACGTCGTATATTGACGAATGGTCAAAACGTCCGAAAACGTCAGTTATATGACGAATTGGGATGAGAATGTGTTGTTCTGATACATCACCTCTCACCGATCTACCAATCACGGACAATAGTGTTGCGGCATTCGGGTTGCCAGCTCTTCTCTAGTTACCACAGTTGCAGATACAAACGTGTCGCAATCGGATAAAAAAATTCTAATGTTGCGAAAGCCCAAAAACTCGATATGAATCTGAAATACTTTGAAATAAATAATTAACAGAAAAAAAACTCACTGTGTAGGACTTGTCACTTGCAATTGGAAGCTTCTTGAAGCAGCCTATATTCCTGCTGAAACCTGCAGCATATCTGGCAACCTCAAGTCATGGGGGAAGGCGGGGATACACCCTAATTTGAAAGTGATTGCAGTACCAGTTTTGGCCACAATCTTGCATACATCTCCTTTAACATCTAGCATTCATTTAACAACTCACAAAGACAGAGCAGAAACACAGGGATTAAATAATCATGGACAAACGAGCTAACAAGATAACAAGGGGGCCGTCGGGAATAATGAGAAACACCTGGGAGAACTAACAGACAGGGAACCACTGATTATGAAATGACAAGACAAGACACAAAACCCACATTATGACAGATAATAATTAGAAATGTGAATAAAAGCCGAAATTCAACCTGTTCATCATATAAATTGATTGTGTCTCTTCAGAAAATGTTGGACTAAATTATCTCTGAATGACTAACTTATGATCTCTTTATGAACGTTTTAAAGAGTCATAGTGGTAGTCGCGTAAATTGTCAATCCAGAAATCTCTCAGGTTTCATTAAAAATATCTTCGTTTGTGTTCCGAAGATGAACAAAAGTCTTACAGGTTTGTGGAATGACACAAGGGTAAGTAATGAATGATAGAATTTTCATAACCCTCATTTAGACTTCTTAGTGATGATGTAGGGACATGTCTCCACTTGTTGCCATAGCAGTTTTTTTCTTTTCTCCAACACTCCTGACAGGTATGTGTCTAATACAATGTGAAAAGGTCTCCAATTGTCAAGCAGCAGCTTTCAATTTGTTTGTGTATTTTATAATAAGCAATGATCAAGAGTTTCCAAACTCTGAGTCATTGTTGTCAAATTTAAATATGTTATTTATTGAGTTGCTACAGTATATATTTAGAACAATAGAATAAGAATGTGAATGTAAATTCTGACATTAATCATAGGACAAGTGTCTATTTTTAAGTTGATACTAATAACACAAACAAAATTAAAGGGGTGATGAACTGAGAAATCAAATTTTCCTTAAGCTTTTGACATCTAAGAGCTAATCATATTATAAGAATATCCTGTAAGTTTCAGAACTGAAAACAACCTTGTTAGTCCAATAAAAGCTTTTATTGACACCAGGCTCTGCAAACGACTCGTTTTTCAAAGTGGGGAACTATGACGACAAAGAGGATAAAACACCACCCCCGCAGAAGAAAATTAACGCCTACTTCAACAGGGCCGGTTTAGCCCCGCCCACTGATTTGCGCATTACACGCATAGCTAAATAACATAGAGGCCTACCTCGTGATGACAAACCGGATCGAGCTACCGAGCAATATATATATGCATAAGCTTCCTCTGGATTCCAATAGGACTGCATGGATAAACTTATTTTTAATGACGTTCCAGCTGATACGGGTAAAACATTGTCCATCTGTTCGCTTCATTTCACTGAGGATTGTTTTGTAAATTTTGATTTAGTAAGATTTGCAGACCGATTAAGAGTAACGAATGGTGCTGTGCCGTCTATATTGGATCTGACAGGAATTGTGCAACACTGTTATCCTGAACTGTTATCCACTAAACTGTTATCCACTCATAGCAGTGGGCGTTTACTTCCAAGTCTTCAGTGCGAGACGCCCATAAAAACTGAGCGTTTTTTGAGCTAGGCTCAAAACTAGGGCACGTTAACTTATTAATTTTGATGTTTTTGATTGCAAAAACCAAGCGAACGTCATAATTTGACCTCAGACAACACTATAATAAAATGTAAAAAGCCAGTTCATGACCCCTTTAATTAAATACTAACATTAACTATCCTTGGATGAAAGATCAAATGAAAAGGGTTCTGAATTGACAATGCATAACAAAGTTATTCCATTTACAGAATATATATTGGGCAATGAAGCGCAGCCTAATAAATAATGATACTCTTATGCATAGCCTATATTTTTCAGAAGGCACATTTGATTTCTAATCTGTGGTTATTATCTGCACTATATTAAAAGTCTCAGACAACTAGATATGTAGAAGGCAGCTTCCTGAGTGTAACCTCGCTCTATTTATTTCACAATTTATTATTCAGCTAGGAGTCCCTAAATAGCCATTGTTCAAGACGGGACTTGGATGTGTTCAGATGTATCTTTTGACACACTAATTAGGTCCTGGTTGTGTACTGGGTGCTGAATTGGATGGCATCAGTAAACAGACATTAAGATAAGCTAAAAAAAATATTCCTTGCTTAAGACAATATCAAATGCTTAATCATATCAAAATATGAGTGATTGTTTTAAAATGCCACAGTATTAATTAGTGATGATTAATAATTTACAAAGGGACTGTTCACCCAGGCTGTGCTTCTTTGATCAAAACACTGTGAAATACAGTTATATTATGAAATATTATTACGATAACCGTTTTATATTTTAACATTTTAAAATGTAATGCATTTATGTGATGACAAAGCTGAATTTTTCAGCATAATTTATCCAGTCTTCAGTATCACAGGATCCTACAGGATTCATTCTATTATGCTGATTTTCTGCTAAAAAAAAAAACATTTTCAGGAGACATTTTTCATGTATTCTTTGATTACTAGAAAGTTTAAAAGAACATAATTTATTTGAAATACAAAATCTTTTGTAAGATGAATTACTTTCACTTTTGATGGTTTTATTGCACATTTGCTGAATAAAATTATTCATAGAAAAAAAGAAAAAAAAATCACTGACCACCACCTTTTAACGTAGATATACTGTATGTTGTGTGAGTTTATAGTGTGCACTGGGAGTTAAATGAGAAACAGTAAAAGATGACTTGGTTTCATTTTATCAGCAGCATATTTCAATATGAGATTCAATGAGACATTCTATTGAATTTGCACTGGGCTGCATTTGATTTCTTGGAAAACATTTGTACATCTGTGCTGGGAATAAATAATAATAATAAAAAATGTATCTTTAAAAAAAATAATAATACATCTTTTTTAATGCATTGAGCTGTGAGGAAAATGAAAGAATGATTAAATACATCTGCTAATGACACTACATTTTATGCAATAGGCAAGGCAATTTATTTGTATAGTACATTTCATACACTATGGCAATTCAAAGTGCTTTACATAAAGGAATACAGAATGTAAACTCAATTGAGTCAGCAACTTTAGCGTAACACTATATGAATATTTCCCCATTTATCTGTTTGACCAATAGCAGGTGAGCAGAATGTTTGGGAAACTTGTTAGAAAATATGTACCTGGAGGTCAGAAATGGCATTTCACCTTCAAGACTTTTTTGTGCAATATAAATGCTGGTTATCAATTCTTAGCACATATCTTTATGCTTAACCTGTTTCTTATTTGACATCTCATATGGCACTAGAATTCATCAGAGGTCTCCTGCTTACTGTATGAAGCTTAAAGCAGTCCATAACTTTTTGGGGGTTAAAAATGATCCAAAATACATATTTGAGAAAATACATAACCAGCCAGTGCTCAAAACTATCTGCTTGCCTTAGCTCAATTCAAAGCGGTAAGCTTGTAATAATGTTTTAAATTCCAGTGATACTGGTGGATTTCCGCGGGCGGGTTAAAAATGTAATTTAAAAATTTAACCCAATGGCTGAGTTTGTCCATATTTGACCCAAAATTGGGTTTAAACAACCCAACATTTTTTTAGAGTGTAATTCTGCAAATGACTTCAATAGCAGATTTCAAACAGAGATGGCGACAAAGAGGAAAAACGCCGGACTGCAGCTTTAATGCCTTTTCATAAAGGCAATTGTGGCGAGCAGGACGAGGCCTAGGGACATGAGAGCGGTGCGAGGCCGGTGGCGGGAGTAATAATGAACGACATCTGTGAGACGCAATGGTCTCGCATTTCTCACGGAGGAGCGGAAGCATAAAGGAGGAGAGCGACAGTGAAGATTGAGAGAGGAACAGGCCTGATTTTATGTTGTGTTTTGTTTCTGTGCCCAGCAGTCGTCCGTTAGGGGCTGCCGGCTTATACTTTTTATTTTGCATTTGTTTATTTATTTATTAAACTTGTTGAATGTTCGCCGGTTCCGGCTCCTTCTTCCCACAACATCTGAACCATGTTACAGCAATTTCTATTTAAGACACTAGAAACCATACACAGTAGTGACCTAAAGTGATTTCCGGCCTAGATAAATTTGACATCTTCGCCTTTAATCATATATTATAAAAAATGTGTTAAAAATCTTGTAAGTGTAACTGGTCCTACTGACTTTGGCGTGACAAAAATTTTAGAAGATTAAATACAACCAGAAACTAAAAACAGACCCAACCTTTATTTGAGAACAGCCTTTATTTACCCAAACCTGCATCCACAGAAATTAAAATTTAGGACTATAATGTCTATTTGGGAACTCGGCTAAAATTTTAAGTTTTACGATTATGAACAAATTTTTGTTTTAATGGCTGAAACACACCCCAATAAGTTGAGATGGTTCTCACTGCAGAACATGAAATCCACGGGTAGGAGTCAGATCCAGATCCAACTCCTCCCACCGTACATACACCCAAACCTACAAAACTCCGCCCCCTGATCACTAAACCCAACCTTAATCCTACCCATCTCCACCCCTTGGATCTTGATCCGACTCCTCCCCATGGATCTCATGTACTGCATTGAGGTGCCACTGAAAAAGTTGTGACAGAGACATGTTTACCACGGTGTTAGCATTCCTTTTAATTACAGTCTGTGGTCATCATTGTCCGATTCTCTTTTTCATGATAGGTCATACATTTTCCATAAGAGACATATCTGTACTGCATTGAACAGGCAGACACATCCCTTCTATGGTGCAGTGTCCAAAAACCACTCAGTTGTAGCATGTGCAGAATGAAGCCTGGTATTGTCTTGCTTCCCTTGAAAGATGTCATCTTGATGGCAGTTTATGTCTCTGTACAATCCAAATGCCTCCATGTCAATGGTACCTGTAAACGGTAAACGGATTCATCTGACCACAGCAGACATTTCCACTTTCTTCAAGACCATCTTATAACTGATGTAAAGCACAATATGCTAAACGTTCACCAATTATATATAATTATATCAATTATATGACAATTATATCAATTATATGACCCCAAATCAGAAAAAGTTGGGACATTTTGTAAAATCCAAAAAATGAAGAGGGCAGCACTAAGATGTTTTTACACCATATATTGTAGAAATAGAACACTTTATAAACAAATGCCAAAAAAGTTACTCGAATCAATGACTGGTATTAATAAAGATCCATTCTTACAGATCGTTAACTAAAAAAAGTTGGTTAAGTGTTTAGTTACTCTTTAACAAAACGGTTTAGAAATCATTTGGATGGTTAAATAACCTGTTCTGGTGAAAATGGTGACTTTCCCAGCTCCCCCCAGCATTTCCAGGCGGAAAACAAACATTGCAACATGGGGACTAACATTGGAAAGGTGGAAATAGGAAGTCTCATGAGAAGCTAGAATGAGTGAGAAACGTGAATTGCTTTATGGCAATTCGACATAATTCTATGATACGGTGTATGATGTATTACCCAGCTCGCTAGACAAAGCTCCACACGATCAAGTTCGACCGTCTCCGAAAATAACAAAAGCACATGAGCAGAGGGTAGAAAGGGAGAGGAGGGTGTCACAAATTAGTTTTTTTTTTTTTTTTTTTACGACACTGTTGTGAATATACGCCCCACCGCTGTAGGGGGAGCTAGATGAGAAAACATGCCACAACAAAAGTGAAAATCAGCGAAGAAATGGCTAGAGTTGCCAAGTTCCCCTTTAAGTTGTCAATGCTGGCAAATGACCTTGGTATAAGCGGGATAATCAATGGCTAGCTGTGCATTAACAATTTTATATATATTTTTTTGCATTTTTTTTTTGCCTCGACGTCTGTACATTAACCCTCTGGGGTCCACGCTATCGACCACCGATACCAGCTCAATTTTTTCCTAATCAGTGCAAAAGAGACACAAATTACTCTGTTGATTTTGATCTTACATATAAGTGTTACACATCATTCAAAACTGTTAAATGTCTTCTTTTATTTGTGTACACTCATGTAAAAAAATAATGTTGTTTTTTCGTAAAATCAACAAAATAAACATGATGCGCGTTCTCCCTTCTCTCTCAATTTGAAGTACATTCTGAAATGTGACATAAACTTTAATCTTTAAGTCAGCAAATAATTGCCACACACATGTGAGAGTTATGTCTTTACAAAGCTTTAAGTTCTCCATTTTTAACCCTTTAGGCGCCAGAGGTTTTTTCCAAAAACTTTAGATTTTGACATCTTAATTTCAAAAGACAATATCTTAAAAGTGAAACAAGATAGATACTTTTTGTAAATTAGAGAAATATTAAGCATGACCCAAAGTTTATGTAGGGATTAAATTTCCCCATCTAATTTGCATATTATGACGTCATATAGTGGCAGAAATCTTGGATTATAGAATTTTCATGAAAAGTCACATGTTTAAATGATAAAATGCAGCACTTCTTCCCCCAAAATGTCCATCACCTTCTGTATGCTATATGGCACAATACTGAATGCTCAGGTATATAGTAAATAATAACCAAACTGTGCAAATCATTACTAATAAATGGTAGAACAAACCATATGCATGTAGTGTTTGGCCTTTTGCTGTGGAGATTTTCCATTTCCTACGTGCAGTAGGCACTCTGATTCCATGTATGGGGCTTATATTATTTATATGACACACAAACACAAGTAGACAAGAGCTGTTTAGTTCAAGAGATGACTCGTTAGGGCAAAGCGCAGCTCATAAGTGATGATAGGAGCAGCGCGATCACGGCCAGATCTACCTCGCGCGCGCGCGCGTCAGAGTATGCATACTATTGCGACTCCCCACCCTGCCTTCTGTACTATGAATACTTCGACCTCGTCTAACATACCCAGTGATAATAAACAAAGTCTCCACCACAATACTATCGCCGCGATCGCGGAGAGACTGATGAAATGGCTCACTCTCACACTATCTCCGCTTTCGATCACACTGATTCAGTGTGCTGTAACTCGAACATTTTGTATAGAAACATGACGTTTTTTTGAGTCAGGGATGAAGTATGACATGTCTGCCATCCAGTGGAGGGGATGTCGAAACGAAATTTGACACCCAATTTGACAAAATCGGCCGTTTTATTCAGTGACGCATCTTGTCAAGTAAACTCGACCGTGGCGCCTAGAGGGTTAAATGATGTAAATCATACCAAAAACAAATATTCTGTGTTTAAGTAATCCGTTTGAAAGGATTACTTTCAAATAGTTTTGGAGCAAATACTCTAGGCTATGTGATACAATTTTCAAAAGTCTTGTGAAGAAATAATCAGTATGGGTTTTATGACCTTATTTCAGTAACAAATTTTCTTTTTTTTCACAAACCACGCATTTATAAACATCATTATCTCAAAACTACAACATTTTACATACATGCTGCTGACATATTATTGTAGCAGAGTTTGTGCTAAATACAGTGTAATAATACTTTAGCCATGAAAATGTCACAAGTAACAGAAAAAAGCACATGTCAGAGCATGTCAGAACAACTCCAGGACCCAGAAAACATACACACAGAAGTCACTGAAGTGTTTGTATGTGTGTGCATATGCGGGTTACAGACGTCACCATCTTTAAATCATGTCCTGCAGAAATGCTAAAAGTTTTTTGGAGTCAGACAGCACAGGCAGACCTTCTCAGCACTGCTCCAGATCTTAAAATATCTCGCAAAACCTGTCATTAACAAAGGCGTGCTACTTCATTTACATGCAGCTGCCTGCCTCAAGCCTACACAACAACCAGCCTCACTGAAAAGGAGTTTGGTAAATATGAGGCTGGCGTTTAGTGACTCAGAGCATTTGTGAATGGAAGATCTTTCTCTGTTCACTCTCTTGATCAATTACATGTTCATACCCCATACTGAGAAGATTTTTGTGTTTGCCCAATAGTTGTGCATTAGACTGAATGCGACTTATCAAGGTAGCCATTATGCTTTGAGTTGAGTGGTACATAGATTTTTTGTTGTTGTTGATTTAATCGGATTGCTTTTAGGTTTATCCAATTTGTTTGCAAGAATGGACTAAAAAGCACATCTGAGGGACATCTAATGTTGACACGCTGTGGTCTACGGTTTAAATAATTGGAGATGAAAACTGTTCATTTGTAGCCGTTAGCCTATTGCCCAATGTATTTCATTAGCATAATTACAATCCATTTAAAAAATAAAATAAAAAACTCCCTTTGTATCAATAAGCGTGAATAAATCCTGAAACTCGCTGGACTTGATAAATTACACAAAATCAAGCCAAACACCTCTCATATCTTCATGCACAGGAATGAAAACTCAGTTGGAGGCTTGGAAAACTTAGTAGCTGCTTTTTCACGAATCCCTAAAAAAAAGAAAACAGCATGGATATACTCACATTTCTCTTTAAAGTTCAGCTTTGTTAATGAGATAAGCTAAATTAAGCCATTTTCCAAAGTCTTACCTCACAATCACTTTGTTTAATAAGCTTTCAAATAATTGCAGTCTAAAACGATGGTGAGGTATCGTTCACAAAAATCCAAAGGTAATCCAAATATCTTTTCAGATTGTTTCTGTGAATAATTGGTCCTTAACTGAGTCGTTATAAGACAAGAGGAGTATAAGAAGAGGTTTTATACCTTCATTCCATTAAGTGAAAAAAGAGAATGATAGTTTGCAATTATAATGGCAAAGCTTCATTCTGAGGCCTTGTGAGGTTAATGTTCACATATTTTAATGCAAAACTGGCCAAATATGGCAATTATAGCAAATACTTTTCAATAACCATTGAACATACATATGTGTATAGTCTACTTTTGAGTATATTATGTCTTTTTGTAGTTACGGAGATGATTTCAGGGTTACGTGACTCTGAATTGTTAGATTGTCCACTTATCCTTGGATAGATCTCGATTTTAATGAAATGAAACACATTTCTTGGACAAAATTATCTTCTAAGATTTGAAAAAAAAGGGCATGGGAGCATGGTCATATATATATATATATATATATATATATATATATATATACACTCACTCGGCCACTTTATTAGGTACCCCATGCTAGTAATGGGTTGGACCCCCTTTTGCCTTCAGAACTGCCTCAATTCTTCGTGGCATAGATTCAACAAGGTGCTGGAAGCATTCCTCAGGGAGTTTGGTCCATATTGACATGATGGCATCACACAGTTGCCGCAGATTTGTCGGCTGCACATCTATGATGCGAATCTCCCGTTCCACCACATCCCAAAGATGCTCTATTGGATTGAGATCTGGTGACTGTGGAGGCCATTTGAGTACAGCAAACTCATTGTCATGTTCAAGAAACCAGTCTGAGATGATTCCAGCTTTATGACAAGGCGCATTATCCTGCTGAAAGTAGCCATCAGAAGTTGGGTACATTGTGGTCATAAAGGGATGGACATGGTCAGCAATAATACTCAGGTAGGCTGTGGCGTTGCAACGATGCTCAATTGGTACCAAGGGGCCCAAAGAGTGCCAAGAAAATATTCCCCACACCATGACACCACCACCACCAGCCTGAACCGTTGATACAAGGCAGGATGGATCCATGCTTTCATATTGTAGACGCCAAATTCTGACCCTACCATCCGAATGTCGCAGCAGAAATCGAAGACTCATCAGACCAGGCAACGTTTTTCCAATCTTCTATTGTCCAATTTCGATGAGCTTGTGCAAATTGTAGCCTCAGTTTCCTGTTCTTAGTTGAAAGGAGTGGCACTCGGTGTGGTCTTCTGCTGCTGTAGCCCATCTGCCTCAAAGTTCGACGTACTGTGCATTCAGAGATGCTCTTCTGCCCACCTTGGTTGTAACGGGTGGTTATTTGAGTCACTGTTGCCCTTCTATCAGCTCAAACCAGTCTGGCCATTCTCCTCTGACCTCTGGCATCAACAAGGCATTTCCGCCCACAGAACTGCCGCTCACTGGATGTTTTTTCTTTTCGGACCATTCTCTGTAAACCCTAGAGATGGTTGTGCGTGAAAATCCCAGTAGATTAGCAGTTTCTGAAATACTCAGACCAGCCCTTCTGGCACCAACATATATATATATATATATATATATATATATATATATATATATATATATATATATATATATATATATATGTATATATATATATATATTAGTACTTTCTAAAAAAAATATTAAGTAAACTTTCTGCTTCATTTAGACTTTTGGAGATTACAAGAACATAGAAACTCTCTAAGGATTTTTCCGAAAGAGAATAATGAGAAAGCCTTTTGCTTTTATACATGAATTCTTTGTGTCTCAAATTTCTGTGAACTGATGTGATTGCAACAATGCTTTCCTTCAATAGCGGAAGAATAATCCACAAGTTATTATCAGAGCTTCTGCAATAAGCTCATTTTTATCATGTCATTCCATTTCCACCCATTTTCTTGTTCTTGATAGATTTAAGCAATACAATTCAAGAGAAAATTATATTGCAATGTTAGAAGGAGTGAAGCTATATACAGCCTAAATACAACAATATGTCAACAGGAGACAGTATGTAAGGTGCTGGATCATTAAAGGAACATTTTGCTTTAGATCATGACCATCTTTGGCAGATAGTACATCATTCTAAGACTGCCTGCATGGGTCATAAAATTTTCACAGCATGGAAACACGCAGAGATGTTTAGTGGGTGTTGGATCCTGCTCAGATTTAAACGCTACTCAAACTGGCATTTTAAGATGGTTGACGCTAAATGCTAGTTTTTTAATCGAGAATATTGTGTTAAAATGTAATATTTTCACAAATGTCATTTTTGATGTGCAATCATATATCTTATTGTGACAGTCTCAATTTATATATATATATATATATATATATATATATATATATATATATATATATATATATATATATATATATATATATATATATATTATATATATATATATATATTTTTTTTTTTTTTTTTTTTTTTTACTTTTTTTTTTGCATGGCACATTTGTCAGATCTTGCTGCAAAGTATTACTCAAGAAACCCCACAGAGCTCTTTTCCTAAGATAATTGAGCATCAGGTTTGACAAAATGTCTACAAAGAAAAGCTCTTATTCAACAGGAATCCTGCTTTCGTTCTCATAAGAATATTGTGTTTGAGAGAGTATCAGTTTCACCTTTTCAGGGGACACAAAATGCATTTCAATGACTATTCCAATGGTAAATGTCGCTGCTGTGATCATTCTGGTAAGTTATGGCTTATATACTAGTGTTATCCATGTATTGATGCATTCATACATTTCTCAATGACAAATATTGTTACAAAATTATTGTCAAGCACTCTCATCATTGTACCCAGCATGCTTTGCTCAAAAAGCTGCAATGGAGTGCAGCCACACTCTCCACAAAGACTATTTCCCACTTTCTTATCTTCTTCTTTTAATTATTAGGAAGAGGAATTTTCCAGCCCATTGTCTGCAAGTGATGCTAATTATTTTATCACAGAAATTTTAATTAGCTGCATCTAGAGCAGCGCTTCAGCGCTGAATTTCTCTCACACAAGTGTTGATGGATGTCATATGTGACATACTCAGAATCATTTATTCATAACCCGTTGACTAGCTAAGTGAGAAAAGATTCCAAACGCTGAGCAGATGCCTTGTGAGTGAACTCTCTGACAACCTGGTGCAGGTGGATAAATAAATGTTCCTGTTCACCAGTGAATTATTCTCTGCTCCTATATTTTACTTTAGAAGATGGTGCCCTCCTTTATCAGCAGTACGTTAAGAGTGTAACAATAGATTAAAGGGGGGTTGACTGCGATTTCACTTTTTTCATTTTAAATAGTGTGTAATGTTGCTGTTGGTGCATGAACAGTATCTGCAAAGTTGCAGCGCTGAAAGTTCAGTGTAAGCAGAGATATCGTATTTTAAAAATCAGGAAGTATAATTGCCTACAAAGACGACTCGATTGGGACTACAGCTAGGTTATGGTACGTCACTAACCCACACATTTGCATCAATCACTCCCTCCGGAATATGCAGAAAACGGCATGATCATATTTCAGCAGCTCCTGGTCGAGTGAGTTGTTCATGCAGCTGTCAGGTCTTCTGTGCTCAAACTTCCCACGTACGCTGTACTTCGTCAACAATGGATACAATTTATGTTTGATTATGTTCCTGAAAATGACTATATTAATCTAGCTCTCTGTACTGCGCATTTTACAGAAGACAGCTTCCAGAATCTCCACGAGTTCAGCACCGGATTCAACAAGAAACTGTTACTAAACATGAAGCAGATCCAACTTTAAAACCAGAGGCAGCAGTTGTTGGGCCACAACCTGTAAGTAGGCTAAGACTTAATCATTTTAAATGTATGTATAATTCCAGAAGTAGCCTTGTGTTTTATTATTTTTCAAATGCCAGCGCTGGCTGTAAAGGCTACTGGTTATGCTATTTTGTGTCTACGACAAACGCGTACAAACATTATGGACCTGAATTTTCTACAAGTACTAATGTTGTAAATGTATTTTTCATGTATATACCTGTATGCTTTGTCTTTATTTTCGATTTGATCAAGAACGTAAACATGCCAACGCTGTTTGTGTTTAACATTAGTAGCCAGTCAGTTGCTATCGTTGCCAGTCAGATGCTATTGTCTAAAACAAACGTGCATAAAGTTAAAAAATGTAGCAAATTATCATTCAGAAACCTTTATTAAGAGCCGTGTGTGGTGAGGTTCTGTTTGACTCTCTTCATTCGCGGCTTTCTCGGTCTGATTCTGCCTCAAACTGAACTGCAGTTCGACACATATTTACATCTGGACTGGAGCTCATGACATGCCCGTAAAGGTAATGGGCGTTAACCTTCCGGACAACGCAAGTGACAGTTTAGCCAATCACAACACACCAGGCCAAACTAACCAATCTGAGCACACAGTCTGTTTCTGAGGGAGTGTTTTCATAGAATCAGGAAGTGAACCACTCGTTCAGGGGACAGAGGAGAGCGCGGCTGACAATAAAGGTGAAGTTTATGAAAAATAAGACTTTTTAAAAAAGAAAAACCACAAATACATGTTATATTGCACCCCATAAACACAATGCTAAGAAAAAAAGCAGTCAACCCCCCTTTAAGGTGAGTCAGTTATTGTGTTAACATTATGAAAAAAAATCACTTTAGTTGTGAGTCATCAGATAAATAGACTAGAAACAGTTCAACTGCTAATTTGCACCTTTCAGTCAGAGAATGTAAAATCCAAGGTGGGAGTTTTAGTAGAAAGCTTTATATAATAACAATTGCATCAATCAAGGGGTTATGAAGGGCAGGGATTTGGGTTGTCTCTGGTTGCTTATCTTTATTTATCTTATATCCTGTGTTAAGATCTGTTCAGCATTAGGATCATGTGCACATATAATGCATCGTCTGTTTGAAGTTATAGTGCTGCTTTCACGTGTCCATGCTGTTTAATTTCCGATTATTAGATAGTGAACAAGAACTCTGAATGGCTAAATAGGGATTTACATATTCTTTTTTACATGGTTGCCTTATTCTGTATTTAGATTCTTTGTTTAGACCTGTTCCACATAAAAAGGGAAACGTCCTTTTTCGCTATACTGTTTTTTAAAGATTATCATGTAAAATTCAAAAAAAAAAGCTTTACATATCTTATTGGAAATGGTTCAAATAATGTTTTTCATGCTTTTTCAATGAACCATAAAAAAATATTGCACGTGCACCTGCAGAACAGTCCTAAAGACACTAACAGTTTAGACATAGATAATTAAAGTCGCAGATCCAATAACTTAGGACATTAAAGACACCTTTCTATGGACTCTGAAAAACACCATGATATAGATGCCTTAGATCTACTGCAGGGAGGCATGGGGACTGCATATGTGGCCAGAGCAATTAACAAAGATACGACTTACTGCTAATTTTTATATTTTCCCCTTGCTGTGTTCAATTAAGGACTCATTATTTCATTTCTGTTTGTCAAATGTCTGTGAAATCGTCTCAGTTGTTGACTATTTTTATGCTCCTACAAAAATTTACACATTCGAAAGGAATCACTTGCGCCTCAGCCTACCCAGTGCTCTCGGAGGAAAAGGACCCAAGATCTAACTGAGACCAAGGAGCAGGACCGGAGCACAGAACTTTTTAATATATTTATTGGTATAAAATGACTAACGTTTTGACGCACATGCGTCTTCTTCAGAGTCAAACAGTCAATGACAACAACATGCAGACTTTAAAGAGTCATCATTCAAGAAATTGGCCACAGGCCTAGGTGGGTGTGGTACAACAATTATCCAATCTTATACAAGCACTCAAGTTAAAAACTCACTGCTGTGAGTGGAGAACAGTTTTGCATATTATAATGAGTTTAACTGAGTAACGTGGAAACATGACATCGAAACAACGTTGATCTGACATTGTTTTGCTCATTCGAATTAACGTTGAACCAACGTCAGACGCGTCATTCTTTCAAAACTAACGGAAAATCAACTTGAAATCAACGTTGTTTCAACGTTATGAATGCAAACCAATTTTCGATTTTCATTTAGCTTTGAAGAATGCCACGTCTGATGTTGGTTTGACGTTAATTCGAATGAGCAAAACAATGCCAGATCAATGTTGTTTCGAATGTCATGAGAGACGTCGTTTCCACGTTGATTCAATGTCAGTTTGCTGTCTGGGCCCTCATCAGCTGGATTGTCATTAAAATAAAGTTTATCCATGCAGTCCTTTTGGAATCCACAAGAAGCTTATGCAGCGACTGTCTTCCACAACCAGGCACTGCACAATATTCTGTATTGCTCAGTGGCTCGATCCAGTTTGTCATCACGAGGCATGTATGTTACTTAGCTATGAGTGTAACGCGAATCAGCGGGCGGGGCTAAACCGGCCATGTTGAAGCAGGCATTGATCTTCTTCTGCGGGGGTGGTGTTTTATCCTCTTTGACATCATAGTTCCCCACTTTGAAAAACGATTCGTTTGCAGAGGCTGGTGTCAATAAAAGCTTTTATTGGACTATCAAGGACGTTTTCAGTTCTGAAACTTACAGGATATTCTTATAATATGATGACCTCTTAGATGTCAAAAGCTCAAGGAAAATTTGATTTCTCAAGCAGCTAAAAGTGAGAGGGTGCTTCTTTTGCTGAGTAGACTAACTGAACATGTAATACGCATGTGCAAGATATCACCATTTTCACAAATTTGCATTTTTGTTGTTTACATTGATACGATAACATTGTCATTTTGAAAAACATTTTTTTTTTTTTTTTTTTTTGCGTTTGAAGACCGCAGTTTCACGCGTGGAGCATTTGGAGATTTGTAGAGATTTGGAGACTCAATGAACAACATCTCAACACTAAAATATAAAGGCGTTCTCGATGCCCTTCTCAAATACAAGCCTGGTGCAATTCGCGATTTGAGAAAATAAAAGTTAATAAGATAAAAAAAAATAAAAGCTATTAAGGGTAGTCGTTTTGTTCATAGTACATTTTTATTGTTGGCTTGAATTACATTAATTTGACAGACAGCATTTGCTGATGTTGACCAAGCTAGTGCCATTCAGAGCGGCCAACTCTCACGAATTCACCGTGAGACACACGCAATTGACACTTTTCACGCTCTCACGCCTGCACACATCAATTCTGTCACACACAGAAAATCTCAAAGCAAAGAGGTCACGGAGACCAACAGAGAGCAGGTTAGTTATGATATAAAAAAATCTCAGCTCTCAGATTCTGTCAATTGTATTACACAATTCAAACAATATACCATTTGGGCGCTTGCAAATGTTACACGACAGATCCCTAGCCCACGTGAACCGATCATCTCTAGCTAATAGTAAAAAAAAAAAAAAAAAAAAAAAAAAAGAACATGAACACTGTTGAAATATACAGTATGCTACAACTTACCAAAATGTGTTCCTCATACATAATATCAACCAATCATTTTTTTAACTCTTCCGTGAACTGAAATGTAGAAGTGGGCTGTAGGCTGGCCTACTTTCTAAGTACGCTCACAAGCCGTGCGAAGTTATTTGTGTATTGCAGTTTGGCTGGTGGTTATGTTCAGGGTTGGGGAGTAACGGAATACATGTAATGGCGTTATGTAATCAGGATACAAAAACCCAGTAACTGTAATTTGTTAAAGTTACATCAAAAAACGTAGTAATCAGATTATAGTTACTTTTTGAAAAAGGGGGGGATACTTTCAGGATTACAATGGTGTCATTTAAAACTAAGTAAATCTGTATTTTGGCATAATAACACTATATTAATGACTCGCAACCTCACTGTCTATGCTCGTAACACGAGTCGCATACATAATAATTTGTAAAACCATACTGTAGCAACTAGATGTCTGAAATTTCAGGGATGTGAAATTCTTAATGAGTAAAAGTAATATCTGTCCTTAAAGTAATCCAAAAGTAATCAGTTACACTAATTTCATATTCTGGTACTTGGATTACGTTACTGAATACTTTTTCTATGAAGGAATTTGTAACTGTATCGGAATAAATTTTTAAAGTAACCCTCCCAAGCCTGGTTATGTTGCCAGCATACTGCCTCCCATGGCCGAAACTGATATTATGACACCTGTCTAGGCCGGGCTAGTAATTTAGCATGCTAATTCAGGTTGATATCTCTGCAGCACTGTAATTTGTCATTTTTTTATGACATCATTGCCTTTATTTCTCATTATTTTGATGCGTGTAGCTAATTTTTTAAAAATATTTTTACCTCAATTCTTGCACATCACCATTAAAGCATCTTTAAATGCCGCTTTCAGAGCGCTCACGTCCATAACAGAGAACACGTTAGTAACATTGTTTTTAAACATATATGCGAACACGAAAAAATAATGAAAATAATGTGAAATATGAAAAGAAAAAACAAACAAACAAACAAAAAACCCAAAGAAACATACATAGGCACATATGGTCTATTGATATTCAAAATTTTTTTTTTCAGCCAATTGATGCGATTTTCTGGGCTAGTGTATTGTTTTTATAGTGTACAGAAATGGAGCATGGTGAATTTATTTATACAGGTTGTCAACCCTATTTGAATATTTAAAACAAGTTGAATATATATATATATATATATATATATATATATATATATATATATATAAATGCCAGTACGGTCACGTTACTCCTGCTTGTCATCGGCAGCTGTCAGCCACAATTGCTAGGGGACAAGAACAATTCTCAGTAGACATGTCCGAGCGCTTCAGATGCGTAGTTTATATGGGCAGCTGTAGTTAGCAACAATTTGTCAATACTGTGATAATAGACCTACATTTTGTTACTTTAATTTTCAAAATAACCAGTGGGGAATGTAAGGAACTGAATAGCCTACTTCATTAAGTATTCACGTACAACTGTGAAGTAGCCTACTTTTTTCCCTCACAGGACAGCAACACTAAGCATTGTTGTACATTAAACTACACTAAAGTAGGCTAAATAGTTTAAATGCATCAACCTTACAAACACTCAGATACCATTACAAAAATAAACAATGTCCAGAGCCATGAATTTTATTTTATTTACACATTTAAAGTTGCAGAAAATAATAAAATCATAAATAATAAAGTACAGAAATTTATTTTTTTTCGTTTCCACATGACAAATTAAGCCTCAATGGTGACGAATAAGTTAAGAATAAGAATAATAAAAAAAGAAAGAAAAAAAAAAAAATATATATATATATATATATATATATATATATATATATATTATTTTTTGACCCTTGAGAACAAACCTCACTTTGCAGAAGCTCTCTACACGTTAATCATACACTGTTCGTTCGCTGGCCAGAGGAGAACCAACTCAGCCTGGTTTCTCCCAAGTTGTATTATTTATTTTTTCCAATCTGTCACCTGATGGAGATTTTGTTCCTTGCCACTGTTGCTTCTGGCTTGTTGGAGACTCCTAATATTCAACAATATTATCAATCAGACTGTTTTTTTGTATTGGGAACTGACCTGAGCAGGACAACGACATAATAATAAAAATAATAATAATAAAAAAAATAATAAATAAATATGCAGAACTGCTTTATAGATGAAACAAACTCATTTAATAATTGATGATCTTTACAGTGGAACTGATTCAACCCTAAACTGACTTCAGCTGAACAGCCGAAATGCATACCTTTCCTGTTATCACTGTAAAGTAGCCTGACTTCATCATACTCATTTTCCTATCGGAAGACGAGTCTGAAACCCCTCCGTCTGGCTTTGATTATGAGGCGTGTCTTAACCGAACCACAACCAATAAACCTACAACCAATCAGAGCAACGCAGTAAGTCAGCTACTTTGCATACAGTTGTCAAATACAGAACGTAGCCTAACTGTACTTATTTTAGAAGTTAAATAAGGAGTGTTGCTTCTTTTACTTACTGCTTCATGAGTGCGACCAAAGGAGAAACCACAACGACCACAGGCTTTTCATTACGTCCCATCTTCTTAACGACCGTCAGAGCCAGCTGATAAGTTACACTTTTCCCGAATCATGTGGGACGGCAAAAATATCTTTCCGATCGACAAATGCCTTGATTGCAGTTTTCTGTTTGTCTATTAAAATTAATGTGGTGTCGATTTTTTTCACAACAGACGCGACAGCGGAATCTGTACATCTCAATTCTCCAGCTGCAGTCATCTCTGAGGGAAGACAGTTAGCGCTCTTTGATAACGTGATGATTACGTCCCTTCAGATCAACTGTCCATCATCGTATAAAGCCCGCCCTGATTTGATTGGCCTGATGATTTCTGAACCGATCATAATTACTCCTCAATGGATCGAGTCCAGACTGAACTTCCCGTCCAAAAAATGTTGTGGCGGAGTTCGGGCTGGCATCCAGGTAACTGTAAAGCTGATTTGAAACAAAATATGTATTGTATAAAGCGCTATATAAATAAAGGTGATTTGACTTGACTTAACTTGACACAACACGTGGGAATGTATAAACCTGATTGGTTCTAGTGTCTTTTTGAACGACATAAAGCTTAAACTGCTTGATTCATATGGATTTATTTTCATTTTCATTCTAGGTTGAACTGTCGCTTTAAGTTATACATGTCATCCAACCTTTGTGTCTTCATTTATTCAATTTTTTATCTAAAATAATTATGCTTTCATCTACCTTCATCTAGTGTTCAAAATTCACATTTTGCAGAAAAAAATATCAAAGAGGGGCAGTCTCAGGTGACAGTGAGAACATTTTTACTTTCTTCCAATTGGCTTTGAAAAAAGCAACAACTAAATCCAAACCATATTCATCCACCCTCTCAAAACTGACCTCCAAACAGCCACATCTGCTGCAGCCATATGCCCATTCAAGGGACCGTTTCGGCCTCTCGTGAGAAACTCTGATACTTTCAGATGCATTCGGTCTCTCGTATGTTGAGGGCAGCTTCTGGTTGAATATTTGCATAGACCGTGTTGGAGGTCTGGGGCAGCCGAGGGCCCAGTGGTTGGTGTAGTGTTCAAAGGAAAAAGGACGAAAGACCCAGAGGATTCATGTGGCGCTGAAGCATTGTCTCTGAAAAACAGGAGCACTGCTGGGGTAGAAACGCCTTGATTTAAAATTCGCTAACAAATCCAGCCATGGCTCGAGCGAACACCACAAGTGAGCAGAATGAGAAGCAGAAGGAGTGAATAAAATGAAACATGCTCTAAAATTTCATTAAAGATAATTTTCTCAGCACACGTTTCAATTTAATTGTGCTAAATTTAGTATGTTAGGTAAGAATTGGGGGGCTGGTGGTAAACAACATGACGCCTTGAAGATATCATGCTATAATTATAGGCATGTTATTTGCTGTGGGTGTTTGGGACTAACTTTTTTGTAGAATACAACAAAGACACGCATTTAAGTATTCATATATTTATGGAGTCAAAGTGTTTTTGTTTTCTATTTCATTCAAATACATTTCACAATACACAATGAATTAGAGTACAAAATGAAATGATTAGATCAACACTGTCTGTGTTGCGTAATCTGTGCTGACGGATTAAGGGCCTGTGAATAAACTCTGTGCTCCAGAGATTATCTCACTCAGAAATTGACCTATTTGGCAGGAAACCTTTTTGTGAAAGCATTAAATACAAAGAAACCTCTTCTCAGTAAAAATCGTATTAAAACGTTTGAATGGAGATAAGTTCATAGAAGATGCTATACTAATAATAAATAAAAAAGAAATAACTTGAGCCTTGTCTTGGGTAGAATATGGAGGATATTTGATATGCTGCCATTCTTAAAGTTGCTCTAAGCGATGATGTCACTTCTTGTTGACTTTCAAAGTATTGTCAAACAAAATGGAGGCTAGCTGGACTCTCCCTCCTCCTTATCCCGCCCCCTTCCCCTGTAGTTTTACCATAGACAGTAAAAGAAATGGACACAGCGACCCCATTGATTTCAACGGAGAAGACTGAAGCCCGATAATTGCACTTTCTGCCTGATGTCTGAGCGACTCTGTAGGCTCAAACCGAGCTTGACGATAGTCTGACAGTTGTAAATCTTTTAGTAGTTGTGTTAAAACAAATCTGAATCACATAATTCCTCAAAAACGTTGAAATATTTTGTCCCATTGCTTTTATGGACTCTCTATATATGGGCTTCTCCCTTGACTTTGTGCCTCCATGTCCCCCTGATTGCCTCATAGACCGTAAACGATTGCCTGCGAGCTTCTCTGTCTGTACAGTAATGTCTCTATTGTGCGACAGAAAGTCCCATGGTTATGATGCAATCTTTAGCCTATTTGTATAAAAACGGCTTCTACGTGGCCGTAACGTGGTGGAAAGAGTACTGACAAATTGTACTAAAGTAAAAGTATTGCTACTTAAGTAATAATTTACTTGAGTACAAGTAGAAGTACTGAAATATAATATGACTCAAGTAAGAGTAAATAAGTAGTTTGCTTAAAAACTACTCAAGTAACTACGTTACAAAGTACTTTAGTATTTTTCTATTTTTACCCAAAATGGGTAGCCTGACTACGTCAGACTTCCTACTTCCGCTAATTTCATTTCGCTCCTGTAGTGAGTCTGAGATAGCAGCCTATCTTTCAGTTTTCCACCGGCCTGAAAACAGCCGGCCAATCAATGAACAGAAGGCGGACTGAGAGCCGTGACGTAGGCGCTAAGCGCCGAGTTTTACATTGCAGGTTAGAGAAATCGAAAACCGAAACGACCGCAGAAATGGGAAACGAGACACGGGATGCAATCCACTCTGTTATGGAGAACACTCCAGGGTTTTTTAAACTGCAGCAAAAGATTGGCTTACGAGTAACCAATGATTTTAAACTTCAGAGAAGCGCCCCCTTGCGAGAGAGAAAACACTTCTCTATTATGCCATTCCCCAGACTCTGTCTACGAAGCAAAGTGAAGTAGCAGAGTCTGGTATTACCAGGCTACAAAATGGGGAGATGATAGCGAAATGGAGCGCTAAAAACTCTCATGTCATCTATTTCATTCATACTGAAGGCCCAGTACTGATGCATAGAAGTATTAAACTTACACATTTCAGGAAATGCCTTATATGGATATAATAACGTGCAAATAGTGATGTTTTGACTGATGAAACATGAAGACAAACACATTATAGCTATAATATATCCGTGTTTATCAAACTATCAGGTATTTTCAAAAGAATGATGTATGTCTTGAAAGGGATAGTTCACCCAAAAATAAAAATTAGCCCACGATTTACGCTCCCTCAAGTCATCTTAGAAGATATGACTTTTCTTCTTTCAGTCGAATACAATCAGAGTTAGGCTATATTAAAAAATGGCCTGGCTCTTCCAAACTTTATAATGGCAGTGAATGACTGGAGAAAATTTGAAGCCCAAAAAAGTGCTCCACAGATAGACTACTAGCTTTCTCTGTTGTCAAGAACAATTTGTTATTACTAATTTTAATAAGTAAGTCCAGGTAAGATCATTTGAATGTTTGGATTTGAATCATTCATAATTGAAAGCAAAGAAAGTTAATGGAGAGGTCAGATGAAAAAGGTATGAAAAACAATAAAACAGTATGAATAAAAAATTTCCAGTAAAAAAGTGAGGTATGGTTAACATGTTAAATTAAATTATCTTTTTTTCGTTGTAGCCTACCGAAAATGTGCTGGGAGCCCACTGTTGCTATTGGAACGAACTACACTTTTATATGCATCTGACTGACAGCTAAATCATGCGATATTATTTCACTTTTTTCAGCTTTGTACAAAGTTTGCTTCGTATATTTAGTTTAACTGTATTGTTAAACAGGGCGAGTTTTACAATTAATTTGAACAGTGTGCATGTATTTTAGACACTTACATTGTTCTTGCTCCGTCCATGCAAACCACCTCCGTCCATGTTATGAGCCGAGCTTTTTTATTTACTGCAACTGCTCAGTGCTCTGGTATTATCAATGGTATGACCCATTTCAGTAGTTGCCATAATTAAATATGAGCAGAATACTCACTTACATTCACTGAAATACTGAAACGTTAGCGCTACTGATTCAAAACACCAGCGTCAGTGATTGAATGTCAAGCGCGGTTTGAACGCCCCGCCCCCAGCCGAACTAGAGATTTTGATTGGTTTTGCACCCGAGTCAGACCTGTCTGTCATTGGCTGAAGGGCTTCAGATCTGTCTGTTATTGGCTGAAGCGCAGTGCTCCACCGCAGTAGTTTGAAAATTGTCTGTCAAATGTCAGCTGCCCTGTTGCTCCGTCGGCACCTTTGTCAAAGTACTTTGTACTTTTTATGAAATATAAATGTAGAGAAGTTGAATATTTTATTTTTATTTTACTCAAGTAAGAGTAAAAGTACCATAATTTATTTATACTCAAGAAAGTAGAAAAAATGAAAAAAATCTACTCAAGTACTGTAATGAAAGTATTTGTAATTAGTTACTTTCCACCACTGCGTAAGATACAAAGTAATGGAGCATTTTATACATTGTCGAAATTTCTTTAGAAATAAATAATGGTCAAGTGAAGTCTTTGGACGCCTCAGATGTAAAGTTATTCGCTGATAAAGTGACACCAAAATGTATGGGAGTCAATGGAATGCTAACAGCTGGTGATAGTCAGCTAAAAGAAAACAAATTACCACAAAAATAATAATAATAAAAAAAACACTATACATTAAAAAGCTGAAGTAGCTGAAATAGACTTGAAGCTACACTGTAACTCTTTTAGTTTATTCTTGGCTAAAAACACTTAGTTCTTTCAAAAATATGTGCTCATTAATGTATATTTACTGCGGTCAAGTAATAAAGTATTCTCGTGAGTGTATAATATGCCATTGAAAATACATACGGGTAAGGGGTTCTAATGTCGGTCGCCATGTTGCCCCTCCATCTTGAAAGTACATTAGCCAAAGAGGCAGGCGCGCGGGAAGCTGTTTCAGGCGAGGGGGGCTGAGGGCTGGGTTGAAAAATATGACGTCATTATGACAAAAAAAATTACATTTCTTTGTACAGTATGTTACGTGCTGTAGCCAATAAAGTAAATATATTTAGTATCATATTTGTTTAAATATTATAGACTGTTTTTTTTTATTTAATCAATGTTGATTATGAAAGTGAGCATGCAGCATGAGAAAGATGCATCATGAGAGACATGATTTTAACCACTCACTTGTGTTTTGTTTTGTAGAAAAACTCTTTTTAAAAGATTTTCGTTTAATATAAATATCTTAATTTCGATTAATGTGTTATCAACCAATTGCCTGTATTTAATATATAAGAAGCAAATATCCAGCAGAATAATAAGGCGTTGGCACAATCACTTGCATTGAACGTGAACTTGGGGCGCCGAATCTCAGCTTGTGCCTACGCTGATCACGCTTCATCAATAATCAATCACGTAAAATGAGAGGCCAAACACAAATATTGAATTGTGATAAACAAATAAAATGTTTTATTTACGATAATAGTGATTGTCGGACGAGATTGGATGCCGCCTGCTTCCCTTGGCATCCGGTAGAAAACGCCACTGGGTGATAATATGTGAGACCAGTAACTAATAATATGACAGTTACATTTTTATTCTTCAGAAATTATCTGAATAATAAAAATGTAACTAATGTCATATGTAATCACTATTCATGCATATTATTTAGTGATGGGCTGCCCAATGTTAGCTCAGGACGACGACGAATAGGCAACAGAATACAGAAATAAATAAAGCTAAAATGCTTGGCGGCAGTAGGCCTATAAGGGATTTAAAACCATTTCTTACCTCTATTTAAAGTGCACCAAACACGTCCTTGCGTTCTGATGTGTTTCTGATGAATCTCCGAGTCCGAACGAGATCCAAACGAGTGTCAGGTTACGGAAGCAACTGAGGAGGAGGCGCGCGCAGGCGTAGTATATCGATTCACGAAATATTAAAATAATTAATCATTAGTTTATATCTTATACACTGCCCATTTTTTTATCCTATTTCAAACACCGTATCTTTTGTCTATTTTAAAAAAAAAATTCTCACGTTTTAAGTATAATATTTATAATAGTTCACCCATAGACTGTAAAAAGAGTCCACCACCACAGCCCCTCACCGGGGGGGGGCTGACGCTATGACGAGGGGGGCTGCAGCCCCGCAGCACCCCCTTCCGCACCTATGCAAAGAGGGACATACCCATTAATTCAAGCTTCGCTTTTTGCATTTACGTTTGAGTTAACACTCATGGACGAGTTCGAACTGGAAGCCATGTTAATCTTGGACTACATTGGCCACCGTAGAAGTTAAAACGAAATCGGAATTGAGAGGAACAGAAACTAATATTCACTGGATGATCATATACCTTTTCACTGCTAGATGGTGGTAAAAAGCACACAGTGTAGCTTCAAAGCTGAAGTGCATGTGCGGTTGAATATCAACCAATAAGATGAGTAGACGGTCACTGTTTTCCATCTTGCCACTGTAACTAGCAAAAGTTACAAGAGTGAACTTTTAATCATTTAAATTTTTACTTAATGTGAGAATTTCTTAGTATTCTCACTAGGGGGAAATGTGAGATTACACATTTTATTAATATGTTTAATTTAATGTTTTAAATGGAGAAAGTCTCTAAATCTTTGAAAACAGTAGGAGTTTTCCAGTGTGACACTCCTGACTGTCCTTTGAACCACACGGGAAAGCCATGCCTTTCCTGTTTCACGTCTCACCGTGTGAAAATGCCTGTTTGAAGTTAGAACACCTGCTATATGAATTTCTGAGACCATTTGCCTTGGAGCTCCAGGGTCACATGCATTACCATTTGCTTTGTTTCAGTGTCTCCAGCTCAATGTAATCCCTCCCTCTTTGAAATGTATAAATTAGAATGTAAGGTTCTTTTAAATCAGACTATCCTTGAGATGACTACAGTGACACATTAAAGGGGGGGGGGGGTTGACTGCGATTTCACTTTTTTGATTTTAAATAGTGTGTAATGTTGCTGTTGGTGCATGAACAGTATCTGCAAAGTTGCAGCGCTGAAAGTTCAGTGTAAGCAGAGATATCGTCTTTTAAAAATCAGGAAGTATAATTGCCTACAAAAACGACTCGATTGGGACTACATCTAGGTTATGGTACGTCACCAACCCACACATTTGCATCAACCCCTCCCTCAGAATATGCAGAAAATGGCATGCGCATATATTCTGAGGCACGTCGACTCGTCGAAGTGTGTTGTTCACGCAGCTGTCAGGTCTTCTGTGTTCGGGCTTCCCATGGATGCTATTCTTCCTCAACAATGGATACAATTTATGTTTGATTATGTTCCTGAAAATGACGATCGTAATCTAGCGAGTTCAACACCGGATTCAACAAGAAACTGTTACTAAAACATGAAGCAGTTCCGACTTTAAAACAAGAGGCAGCCGTGTTGGGCCACAATCTGTAAGTAGGCTAAGACTTAATCATTTTAAATGTATTTGCATGTATAATTCAAGACGTGCCTTGTGTTTTTTTTTTTTGTTTTTTTTTTCAAATGCCAGCGCTGGCTTTAGCCACTTCTAGTTAGACTATTCTATTTTGTGTATACGACAAACGTGTACAAACATTATGGACCTGAATTTTCTATAATTACTAATGTTTTAAACATATTTTTCATGTATATATGCTTTATGACCTTATTTTTGATTTGATCAAGAACGTAAACATGCCAACGCTGTTTGAGTATAACATTAGTAGCTACTCAGTTGCTATTGTTGCCAGTCAGATGCTATTGTGTAAAACAAACGTGTATAAAGTTTAAAAATTTAGCAAATTATCATTCAGAAACGTTTAGTAAGAGCCGTTTGTGGTGAGGTTCTGTTTGACTCTCTTCATTCGCGGCTTTCTCGGTCTGATTCTGCCTCAAACTGAACTGCAGTTCGACACATATTTACATCTGGACCGGAGCTCATGACATGCCCGTAAAGGTAATGGGCGTTAATCTTCCGGACAACGCGAGCGACAGTTTAGCCAATCACAACACACCGGGCCAAACTAACCAATCTGAGCTCACAACGTATTTCTGAGGGAGTGTTTTCATAGAATCAGGAAGTCAACCACTCGTTCAGGGGACAGAGGAGAGCGCGGCTGACAATAAAGGTGAAGTTTATGAAAAATAAGACTTTAAAAAAAGAAAAACCATGAATACATGTTATATTGCACCCCATAAACACAATCATGCAAAGAAAAAAAGCAGTTAACCCCCCCCCCCCCAAAGAACTTCTGCGTGAAAGATACCTCAAGAGTCTCCTGGTCTGTTGGTCTCCTGGTCTGTTGCGTGGAAGAAAAAAACTTCACTACACCACGACAGACAGCTTTTGTGAGCAATGATAAGGACCTTTCTCCATTCACCAACCACGTCACACCCATTGCAGATACCAACTCTTGCATTATAATAGATACTACTCTATTTATCTCCCTGGACTCCCATGAAGGGCAATTTTAACATTTCTCTCAATTTCTTGACGACCCCCAAATAAAAGTTGTTAATTGCTAGGTTGCACCAGCAGCTGCAATCACTCTATATTTATAGCCTTTTTGCACTTTTACAGAGAATCACTTTTTTGTACAAGACTTGATGTCACCCCTTTCTTCAACTCCAGCTGCTGATGCATCTTAACATGTATCATAAATGTTCTCATAATGTTCTGAGGTTAAATGTGACTATTGAGCCTCAGAGAGATTCATTCCTTTTCTAAACAAAGTTTCCAGTTAGCATGATATATAACTTTGATACTCTTTACTATAAATAGATCTGGCTGAGATCTTTGTGGGCTGTGAAATGGTCCTTGATATGCTTGAAGGGACCGCCATGCCTCAGGTGTGAGGGGATGAAGCGGAACAGAGACGCCACATGCCAGAATCGCTCGTAGGCACCATGGCATCTTGACAGAGGAAATTAAGCTGCATCAGTGCTGGCCTAATGCTAGAGCCCGAAGACAAACATGTAAATGTCAGCTCTTTAATAGACATGTGAAATAGATCCTGTCAATTTTTTTCTGTCCAGGATAGGATCCAAGAACGGCTGAATGGAATGATTTCTACAAACCAATTGAAACCATATGATGTTGATGTGCCTCAACAGAAAAAAAAGCATCTAATGTAGAAAAACATGCTATGAATTGGTCAAGCATGTTTTAACATGAAGGAAATAATGGGTAAAAAATAAAAATAAGCAATGCTTATGGTTGTTAAAGGGAATAATTGCTTAAGTACATTTCCTTCTTTTATAGGACATATAATTACAGTTCAGTTTTAAAAATGGCCTCAGTAATTAACCTCTTCATCAGAGTCTCATTATATGTGATTTTAATCATAGAATTTATCTCGGATGCATGCGAGTCATATCCTGTGCAACCAAGCGAAGTTAAATTACAGTTTCACTACTGAGAGAGCTAATAAAATTCCCAATAATATTTCAAAGTTGGCACTTAACAACATAACAACTTAAACAAGATTAAAAACCAGCCGAAACAAAGCTTGATTATAACTTTCTGAGTTTTCTCAACACTAATTGGCACAGTAAGATTCATCCACGTGACACAAACACAACCATCTGCCAGAACATTAGAAGTCATGATGTGTCATCAACAGCCAGAGGAAACCATTGCGCCGATGCTCAACAGCTTCCATGCTGGGCCTCTGAAATGTGGCGCAGTAGTTTTGTAGAAGAGGGCAAACAGTCACATAAGTCTGTAAAGTTTTTTTCTTCTTCTTTTTTCTTATACACAATTCTGATATAACCCTGTCAGGCTTCGCTTCGTTCGCTGTCTGAGCTCCCTACAGTTCTTCTTTTGTCATGAAGCAGACATTTCTCCAAAGTTTTGTTGGCAGCATCCCACACAGTGTAATTGATTATGTAGATCTATTCATTTCTCAAAGCATGTGAGGGATTCACCAATTAATTCCACTGCTCTGAATAAAAGCTGGTGGTTCGTCTTGGGGAAAGCAGTGGGCTGAAACAATAACGTTGGCAAATAAGAAGCAAAGTAATAAGAAGTTGGACTTTAGGGGAAAGCTGACACGTTATTGGAAGTTACCATGTCTTGGTTCAGGGAGGTGTTTCACACCCTTCAAATATTAAGAAAGATATTACAGCTAAAATATCTGAAACCACGTCTGTCACAGGTTGCCACCATGGCTGTTTGCGTGACAGAACTCTAGTTGAGTTTCTTGGATTTGCAAGAGAAGATCCCATTGTTTTAGCTAAATATAAACCCAGCCAAAAGGGAACGTTCTCAAATATTTGGCTATTGTTCTGGTTCTCCAACATTCTTCCAGTAACATTAAAGCTGCAGCTTTTTCTGGGTTAAAAATGACCCAAAATACATATTTGAGAAAATACATGATCAGCCAGTGTTCAACGCTGCTTGCCTTAGCTCGATTCAGAAGCGGTAAGCTTATAATAATGTTTTAACTCTGGTACTGGTGGATTTCTGTGGGAGATTCGAGCATGTCTTTGAGTCTCGATATAATCAAACTTATCAAACTTAATTGATATAATTAAACTTATCAATTTGATGGCAGATCCAGAAAGGTTCAAACGACAATCACCAGTGACAACAGATTCACCCATTGTAAAAGGCAAAAAACGTTGTTCCGACTTCGGAGTGGCTACAGAAAAAAATAGACTGCAACCGGACGCGTGTGAAAACATGGATGAATATTGGAAGGACATTACATATTCGCGGGTTCGTGTGTTATATATAACGATAAAGGGTGCCATGTACGTAGTATAGCGCTGTTTTTGCATAAAGCGTTCTATATGATGATAAAAGGGCGAGACGGGCTCTGTATTCCTATAGGTAGACGTGGATCAGGCTAAGAGACAACTGATGCAAGCATTATTATAGACCAGACAACTTTGAACAAGCATTGGATTAAAGCTGCTTTTTAGGAAACATTCAGAAATTACGTTTTCATAACTTAATGGGAACATTTGAAAAACATATTTTCAAATATATTTTTGTTTGCTGGGGTGTTCCCTTCGATACATTATTCGTACTGCATCACTAGAAGCTGTTATAGGGAGAACACCTTTTTCTCAGACTTCTGAAGCCTTTTAATCACACAGTGAAACAACACGGCCATTGGTTCGTGCAGAGTAATAAATTAAACCAATGGCGAGGCAGTGGAGCTGCACGAGCCTATGGCAGAGAAGGCCGCCAAAGCCCGCCAATAGGGGCGTGGCATCTGGCTATAAAAGACATAGACATATTTCATCTGACATAGGATACTCAGATCAATTCTCCTTCAGCGACAACACTTCTCTTCACTGAAACTTCAATGCCCCATTGGAATAAGAGCATTTTCCCACTAGACACATGGCCTCATCCTGGCCCTGGTCCAATGGTGTCTCATATTTGTGCAGAGGCCAGCTGGTCCTCTCCATTCACACATAGCAGTTTCTACAATCTAGAAGTCCCTTCTCTGCAGGCACAATTTTTTTTCTGTCTAGTGGATTTTGCCTCAGCCGAGCCCAAACCACTATAGACTTTCCTCCCTACCATATGGGGTAATTCGATGGCTATTGCCTATTGCTATAATACCTCCGTGGCTCTGATCAGGGTCTGGGACACTGGTAACAGGATATTGCCTTATCTTACCTAACCAGCTCTCAGCCCTTCTCAGTGCCTAGCCCATACAGGTTTTCTGGAATGATTGTCTAGGGCAGGATCGACCTATGAGTTCTTCCCTGGTTTACGTTCCTATTGCGGCTCAGATTTACACCTGAGCCCTTAGTGAAATGAGTATTGCCTATTATGTCTTGGTTCCTCGAGGCTCTTCTAGGGCTTAAGGCCAAGTATATCATTTTAGTCTTTCTGCAGCCATTGCACGGCGTGATTGTATTGGTTCCCCATAACAGCATCTAGAGATGCAGTACGAGTAAAATCTGGAAAGGGAATGTACTCAGTTACGTAACCTTGGTTCTCTGAGATTCGGGAACGAGTACTGTGTTTCAGGCCTTGCTATATTGCTGCACGACTCTCAGTTCGTCGCTTGAGTAGAATTTAACCTGAGTATCCTATGCCAGATCACCTGCTTTTCTGGCCAGATGCCATGCCGACATTGTCGCACGTGTTTCTTCGCCATAAGCTCGTGCAGGTTCACTGCCTCGCCATTGGTTCGTTTTATTACTCTGCACTAACCAAGGGCGTGCATTTTCACTGTGATTAAAAAGGCTTCAGAGTTAGGAGAAAAGGAGTTCTCCGCACACCAGCATCTAGCGATGCAGTACTCGTTCCTGTTTCTCAGGGAGCCGAGGTTCCATAAGTAACCAAGTACGTTTGTCATAGTTCTGTAAATGTGGGGTTTGAAAGAGGTCAATTCAAAGCTTTGGTTGTGGCACTTTTCCTAATGATTTCCATAGTGTTGCGAATCTTTCTTGAGTTTTGTTGTTTGCCTGCTTCTTGTTTTGGGATTTCAGTCAAGGAGGGTCCATTAAATTCCTGTTTGTTTACCACTGTTCTAATCCAGTCATGGTCTTAAACTTGTTTATAATATTCATGTACTAAAAAACAGCAAAACAAGATAAAGGCTCCAGACTCCGTTCTGTTTTTGAGTTTCCTTTAATCTCAATTTCTCCCCTGACTCATTTGGTTCAAGATGTCTACTGGGAGGAATCTCATGTCAATAATTTTCAGAGGAAATATACTGTATTTCCACTCTTTGGGAGTGTGTTTATCTGGTTGGGGGAATTGTAGGTTGGGGATCTTGAAAGTAATACATGTGGATGCTCAGACACCATTTGTCTAAAACATAATCGTACTTGTAATAGTTTCAGCAACAATCCTATTTCAAAGTCAAATGTAGCCGCAGGGAGAAAAAGTGAATGGTCTTGACATGGCAGAGATAGACGCCGCGGCTTCTGCAGTCTGATATTTGGCCCCTCTTCCTCACAGGAGACACCCCTCTCAGTGTATTCATGTTTCAATAAGGCTTTGAATAGTCTCTCCCCACCATCACAGCTCACTGAGCTGAAAGCTCCAAAGCTCCCACGCTCTTCATTATGGCCGCTGTATGTGGGACGCCTCCAGGTCACTCCTGATGTTCCTCTTGCCGCCTGAGGAGGATTTTCGATGCAACACTCACAAGCCGTGCCAGAACAACCGAAGGCATGGGAACGCAATCTGTGAAGCAAGAGATCACTGATTTTTAATGAAAAGAAGTGGTGATTTGAGATTGGGGACCTTTTTGAGGGGGTATGATTAGAAATATCCTCTGTTACATTTGCAGTTGTTTGTTGACTACCGTTCATACTTCCTCCGATTTCCTTTACAGATGAAGATTATATTTTTTCCCTCTCTCTGATCTGAATGTAAAAGGACTATTGGTAACAAAATAGACATTGTTTTGTTGAACTTCAGGACCCTTGAAGCACAATGTGACACTCAGCTGAAGAACGTTTGTGTTGGAGTATGTGGAATCATCCATGGTGTTCAAGGAAAAACTGGTAGTGACTTAAGGTTACTATTATCACAACTACAAGATATACAAAGAAATACATTTCAAAGCAAAGCACGGTGTATCAAAATGATGTGTTCCTATACATACTTTACTTTTCTACTATGTGACCTTGTAGATCATAACATGTAAAGGTAACACTTTATAATACAGTTCCTTCGTTAATGAATAACTACACAAGAACCAATAATTAACACAATATTTACTATCTAGTAACTATTATTAACTAACAAGAAACTCTGATTAATGAACTAATAAGTAATAGCGCACAGATGAATGTGGTAGTTTACTATTAACTAATCAATAACTACTAATTTTTGAATGCTTCCCAACTGAAAAAGTTTATTAACAATCTAGTAACTACTATTAACTAAAATAAACTCTGATTAACAAATTAATAAGTAATAGCTCACAGATGAAAGTGGTACTTCATATTTCCATGGGAATTACTAATTATTTGAATCTGTATTTTAAAGTGAAGATCATGGGAACTAATTAGTAATTACTCAAGTGTTACTACATACATTTAAATAAATGTTCTAAAAGTATTCTAAAGTTCACCAAAAATCCCAAACGCTTGAATGACTTTTGTGTTTGGTTGCACACATCATGACTTGATCATGGAGTAACAGCGCAGTCTCATCCCAGTTCGTCATATAACTGACGTTTTGGGACGTCTTTTGACCATTCATCAATATACGACTTTTTAGGGCCCCCTTAAATGTCGGTAGATGAACGTTATGGGATCCTAACTCTACCCAGACCTAAACCTAACCCTAAACCCAACTCGTCACCTAACTGACGTTAAAGGTAAAGCGTCAGTTGTATGACGACCCGGGATCGTCATCTACCGACGTTTAAGGGGCCCTAAAATGTCGTATATTGACGAATGGTCAAAAGGACGTCCCAAAACGTCAGTTATATGACCAATTGGGATGAGACTGTGTTACTCTCAGGTGAGAATAGCCTAATTATTCATGATGGGGCTGGGCCATTCACACCTCCACGCATATTGCCTTGGCAAAGAAAAAAATGTTTTTCACAATTTAAATTCTCTATTGTGTTATGTGAATGAAAAGGCAGGATGATTTTGAACCACACATAAACAATATTCTCTAAAAATACAAACATGTACAAATATGTTGCTCACATTTTTGGTAGCCCTGTTTGTACTAAATAGAGTGTAATTTCACCTGTGCCATTAATATGTTTATAAGCAACTGAAAAAAAAGCACAAATGTCACAGCATGTCAAAACATCTCAAGGACCCAAAAAACCCCTAGACCCCAGAGGGTTAACAAAGGAACCGTATTCTAAAGTGTTACCCAAGTAAATAAATCAATTGAACAAGCAAAAATAAGTAAGTTATCTTGGCAAATTGCTGTGAGAGATGAATAGAGATTGTGTGTTAATAGTGTAAATAGAGTTTTCGTTATAGTTCCATTTGGCTGGGAACTTAATTGGACCTTATTTTTATTTAATTTTATCTCAGCCTTTGTAACAGAGTTACAGTAGAGCAATTGGTTGCACTGTGTTATTGCATCATGATCAACTCTTAAGGCTCATTGACTTGCAATCTACACCATTTGTGAGTAGCAGAAACAATATTATCTCCTATACACAATAATAGGAGGTGGAGTGTTTATAAAGCTGTTGTGATGAGCTGAGTAGTGGTGAACTTTTATTATGTAGGTGTAAACAAGTTGAACACAGATACTGTATCAACACATGCCTTGATGCTTATGAATTCAACAAAGCTACCCCGGTTGTTGTGCGGCATTCAGAAATGAATTAAAAAAATGTTTTGAATTCCAATACACTTTCTGATATTGGAATTGAGGCTGCTAATAAAAATGGGACCACTTTACTTAAAGGGGTGTGCATAAGACTTTGACATGATACCTTCTTAAACATAACATGACACATGTCTTGAATATGAAGTAGGGTTTATGCATGTTTATGACAACTGTCATTAAGTGTCTTTCGCTCAATAATGACATTATTAATGCAAATATGACATTGTTTGAGATGTCTTTGTTGTGACACCTTGACATAAATCAAACACATTAAGTTAAACTGTCATGTGGTTGGCTTTGACATTGGCTGTTGTGAGGCCATTATAACTGTGTCATGAACATTTTTCGTGACCTCAACCACAGTAGTACGAATTGAATTTGTCATTAAAAAGTTATATGGCCTCATGACAGCCAATGTCAAAACCAACCACCTGACAGTATAAGGTAATGTTAACCAATAAAGCTTGGTGGTTTGATCATTAATCTGCTATGTCATGTTTATGACAGGTTGTGTTGTCTTAGTAAAGTTAAGTTGTCATGACAAAGACATTGACAGGTTATGATGTATTGGTTTATGTCAAGGTGAAATGACAGACATCTCAAACAATGTCATATTTGCATTAAACATGCATAACTGAGCGAATGACACTTAATGACAGTTGTCACAAACATGCATAAAACATCCTTCATATTCATAACATATGTCATGTCATTGATTATGAAGGTTAGTCTTATGCACACCCCTTCAAGTAAAGTGTTACCTAAAAATGTAATTGTGAGGAAATTGAATTTAAATGTATAGAAATGTTTGAAATGCCTTTTCTTTCACTTAACATTGCAGATAGTTTGTCCTTTAGAAATGTGACTTTATTTGTAATACATATTTCATCAAATTTAATGACTAACTTTTGAAGAACGAAGAGCACTTCTTCTCAGAATACATTATTTGTGCAATTCTTCTTCCTGTCACTCAATTTTGCAATTAAACTTTTTTTGTGGGGTCTTCAATTCTAATTTAGATGAATTCATTGAAATGGAGACAATTATTCATTTCATAACAACACCCTCTAGCAATGACTATCCACAATTTAGCACAACCGCTTGAAAGTTATTGCGATTTAATGACATCCTTTAACAATTTTGTCTATGTTAGACTATATGTCTAATTTTAATAGAAATGATTCAACACACAGATTTTAGAACAGGTGTGATATGCTCTGATATGGTCTTTATGATGTTTTGGCACCTTACATTTTTCTGTACTAATTTTAAATTAAAAGTTTTTGAGGGTGAGAACGAGACAAATAAACTATGGATTTAAATTATTTAATGCTAAATGCATTTTCTGTCCAGAAAAAATAAATAAATAAAAATAAAATAAAAAATATAATAGAGAGGAGCATTCAAATGATAGAAAAATAGCTTGAAAGCCTTTGATGATATGCATCGAAATATAAGCACAATTTATAGTGTCTAAAGTTCTTTTATTTATTTATTTTTGACAGAGCTGTTACTGTGAAGTGTTGTGAATGGATAGAGTTAGTCTGTTTTGTCTGCAGATTTATATCAGTTCCTTAGTGAATATGCTTTGACAGATTGCTACTGATAAACATCTTTGTATGGACTTAGTAGATGACAGCAAGAATTATGTGTCCTTGTGTGGATGTGAGGTTCACCTCCCAGTGGTTTTTAAAGCACTTCATACTGTCAATTATCCAGTTTGTTGCATATGAAATGACTGTTACAGGCACAGTGTGGGAAAGCTTTCCCATTTAAAAAATAATAATAATAATAATAAAATAAAATAAAAATGACACCCTGTCATTGACATGTTTATGTGACTAATTATTTTTAGGGATACTTTTTTTTTTTTTTTTACTTCTTTTGTTAATACGCTCTTATGTCGCCCATCTCTGACATTTAAATCAATTACTTAATACACTAGCTGTTTCATTCAAAGATTTTCATTATTGACTTTCAGTTGCATGTCTTAAAAGAAAAGACTTTCACAATACTGCATAAAAAGATTGTTTAATAAAGTAAGATATTTTGCCATCTTTCATGCTACATAAATATTCAAATGACCTACTTTCAAAGAAATGAAAATATTACAGGGTATTTTAATAAAGTCTAAAGCAAGATAAGTGATAAGCTAGCAGGAGTTAAGCAACCAATATAACTAATATAATCCTGCACCCATTTAGAAATCTATGTATCTCCCCACTTTTGGGAAATAATCACTTTGCCTTAAAGGGATAGTGCACTCAAAAATGACAATTCTGTTAATGATTCTTTACATATTTTTATTTATTATCCTCATAACATTCCAATACATCTACTTAGGCATTGCTTTATTCTATAACACACACACACACAAACCATGTATGTCAAAAATCTTGTGTCACATAAAAAGGTTGTACACTGTAAAAAATAAACCGTAAATTTTACGGTAAAAAAACGGCAGCTGTGGTTGCCAGAACTTTACCGTTAAAAATACGGTAGGAACGTTAATGGTTTTACAGACTTAACTTAAAAATTACAGTAATAAACCGTATTTTATTTTCTGATAAAATGTGGATTTACCAACTTATTGATGTACTGATATCTGTTTTAGACCATTATAATACACTGACAACCAACAATCATCACAGCAGTAATGAGAGTTAAATGAGCAATCACAGCTCATTACAAGTGAATGCTTGTAGAAAGCAATACTTATTTAAAGAAACTGCACAATGTCATTCACACAAACATTAAGCACCATCATGGCAACACACATAAAATTAAAAAAATGCAATAAACATTAATTTAACAACATTAAATGTAACATAAAACCCTAATGTCCATCACACTGATTAAAAAAAATACAATAAAACTATGAGGAACCATAGTTATTTCAACAAAAATACTTAAATGTGAAGTGTCACACAGGGAATTGTGTGGAATGTCAATTTACGGTTTTTCACTGTAAATTATACAACGATTTGTTCTTTTTCACTTTCAAAAACTGTAAATTTAACGGTATTTTACTGTAATAATTATATCACAGTTATTTGCCGTGTATAGAACGGAAACTTTCTGTTTACCAATTAACAGTTTTGCACTGTAAGCATTTTTACAGTATTTTACTGTTAAAATCATGGATATTTTTTACAGTTGCAAAACCAGTCCTAGGTGGTTTGACCCTGTGGCCTGTTTTATTCACTCATTGAATAGGCATAAATAGAGAAGGTCTTAGGACACTTTATCAAAATAAATCAGATTTACACAAAACAATGAGGACTCCTAAGGCAGAAAATATAAAGTACACAATAATGGGAGCAACTCTTAGAGGTCAAATAAACAATGGTTGTGCAGCTCTTCACATGAGCCAACATCGAAACCATGATACTTTTGTTTATCAGGCCGAAATAAAGACTAAAGCCTCTAGCGATAGAAGGCTGGTTTGATGTTGTAATGACCTTGTCACAGATTGAAAATACACGAGAAAGGCTTTATTAGTGTTGATGAAATGGAGCATTGTACCTCTGGACATGTAGTGAACTATACAGGCCAGTGACTTAGTAATTATATGAATCATTTAATCTGTATGTTGCAAAAATATCATGGTGGATTGTAGCCTATATGTATTTCTACATTAAAAGCCAGGAGATAATCAAGTAAGTTATAGCACATGCTTACCATGTTTACTGATATGGACATATAACGTGTTCAAGTGAATCTACACTCACCATCCACTTTATTAGGTATGCCTGTTCAACTGCTTGTTAATCAGCCAATCACATGGCAACAGCTCAATGCATTAATGGTTAAGACGGTCTGTTGAAGTTTAAACTGAGCATCAGAATGAGGAAGGAAGGTGATTTAAGTGACTTTAAATGTGGCATGGTTGTTTGTGCCATGCGGACTGCTCTGAGTATTTCAGAAAACGCTGATCTACTAGGATTTTCACACACAACCATCTCTAGGGTTTGCAAAGAGTGGTCAGAAAAAGAGAAAGTATATCCAGTGAGCGGCAGTTGTGGGTGAAAATGCTTTGTTGATGCCAGAGGTCAGAGGAGAATTACTAGACCGGGTCGAGACTGATAGAAAGGCAACGGTAACTGAAATAACCTCTCGTTACAACCGAGGTCTGCAGAAGAGCTTCTCATAACGCACCACACATCAAACGGTCCAGCCTGGTAGCAAGGTGCACCTAATAAAGTGACCGGTGAGTGTAGATCATCATTCTTTGATACACAGGACTGAAAATTTTGGAAATCTCAGCAGGCTGAATCTCTGTAGGCTTTGTATGTATCATTTTTGTAGAATTTGATGGTGCTAAAAACCCCTGCCAGATGAGAACTGGCACCATCTGCCATCTTAGTTGTCGATTGTAGTGAAAATGACTAAGAATCAGTAGGCATATTTTTTTACAGTACAGTAATATTAGGCAACTGTAATATCATTTCAGTGTTGATGCTGAAGGTATAATTCATACTTGTGCCTTTTTTTAATATTTTATATTAACACGACATATTGTCATTATATAGGCCTTTAAAATATTCCGACCCAAGTTCTGACTGCATCATAGGCATCTGCGAGACCTCCATCCATCCATCATATATATATATATATATATATATATATATATATATATATATATATATATATATATATATATATATATATATATATATATATATATATATATATATATATATATATATTTATATATATATATATATATATATATTTATATATATATATATATATATATATATATATATATATATATATATATATATATATATATATATATATATATATATTAGGGCTGTCAAATGATTAATCGTGATTAATCACATTGAAAATAAAAGTTTTTGTTTACATAATATATGTGGGTGCACTATGTATAATTATGATATATATTTAAATACACACACATGCTTGTATGTATTTAAGAAATATTTTCATGTATATACTGTATGTAGATTTATATATAATTTATATTATATATAAATATACATATTGTATATATAAATAATATTTTTTCTTAAATATACATGCATGTGTGTGCATTATATATATATATACAAAATAATTATACACAGTGCACCCACATGTATTATGTAATTAGGTTTGTTTGTTTAAAAATATTATAAATGTTTGAGGTTGTAAGGTGGGCCTTTTACTTCACATATGGGGCAAAAAATACTTTAGCTAAAGTAATACGCTTCTAATAAAGTCTAAGTTAATATTTGTTCAAAACAATTACTTTTACAAAGTTTGCACTATTTTGTTTATTTTGATAAATAATTCATTTTTGTTCAATAAATATGCAGTCAATAAAAAGTTTATATACATTTTTTTCAAATATATATTTTACAGTAGTAACAATAAATTATATTTTATTATATGATTAATATGATTTTTTATTTATTTATTTATTATTTTTTTAAGATAATGGTTTCATTATAGCCTAAATATGGTTATTATCTCTGAGGTGGACACCCAATATATGACATTTACCATCTGAATCTACTATATCAAGAAAAGTGAGCCATCTGTTTAAAAACTGAAAATCATTAAGATGACTTTTATCTCAAACTATGTATTAATCATTTAGGCGATTATAATTTAGTAAATGTGCAACATTAAAAAAAAATACTATATATATATATATATATATATATATATATATATATATATATATATATATATATATATATATATATATATATATATATATATATATATATACAATCATATTAGCACACAATCAACTTTATCCTGCTCCCTTCAATCAGCCAAATTTCAACACGATCTCATGAAAGTGCGTGTCTATTGCACAAATTTAAAATCTCGTACCATTTATTAGCCAAAATATTTTTTGTGTGCAAATGATATGCACTGTAAACCCCTTGGGATTAGGGGTGCGGAGTGTGTGTGTATTGCACACCATAAAGTGTGTATCATTTGCACATGTAAACTGCATCCATGTGCACGCAAAAAAAAAAAAAAAAAAAAAAATATATATATATATATATATATTTTTTCTATTTGGCCTATAAATGGTACGAGCAATTAAGTTCGTGCTGTAGATACGGATGCATGTGTATCTTGCAAAGGGGATGTTTCGGGAAGTGCTGTGACAAGTTTCTGTGCCATCTAGTGGTTTAGAGGATAACAAAATCAATGGCGCTGTTTACCCCATGCCTCCTTAGCCCCGTTGTACTCCATATGTGCCAAAATGGGGTATCAGATCCAACACGGAATTACACTCACCTAAAGGATTATTAGGAACACCTGTTAAATTCTCATTAATGCAATTATCTAATTAACCGATCACATGGCAGTTGCTTCAATGCATTTAGGGGTGTGGTCCTGGTCAAGACAATCTCCTGAACTCCAAACTGAATGTCAGAATGGGAAAGAAGGGTATTTAAGCAACTTTGACCTGAAATGACCACACGTTACAACCGCGTAATGCAGGAAAGCATTTGTGAAGCCACAACAAACACAACCTTGAGGCAGATGGACTACAACAGCAAAAGACCCCAGGGTGCCACTCATCTCCACTACAAATAGGAAAAAGGCTACAATTTGCAAGAGCTCACTAAAATTGGACAGTTGACAACTAGAAAAAATGTTGCCTGGTCTGATGAGTCTCGATTTCTGTTGAGACGTTCAGATCGATAGAGTCAGAGTTTGGCGTAAACAGAATGAGAACATGGATCCATCATGCCTTGTTACCACTGTGCAGGCTGGTGGTGTAATGGTGAGGGAAATGTTTTCTTGGCACACTTTAGGGCCATTAGTGCCAATTGGACAATGCCACTGTCTACCTGAGCATTGTTTCTGACCATGTCCATCCCTTTATGGCCACCATGTACCCATCCTCTGATGGCTACTTCCAGCAGGATAATGCACCATGTCACAAAGCTCGAATCATTTCAAATTGGTTTCTTGATAATGAGTTCACTGTACTAAAATGGCTCCCACCCACAGTCACCAGATCTTAACCCAATAGAGCATCTTTGGGATGTGGTGGAACGGGAGCTTCGTGCCCTGGATGTGCATCCCACAAATCTCCATCAACTGCAAGATGCTATCCTATCAATAAGAGCCAACAGTTCTAAAGAATGCTTTCATCACCTTAGTTGAATCAATGCCACTTATAATTAAGGCAGTTCTGAAAGCGATTTTTTAAACCTCCATCCATAATGGTTAGAGTCAGACTGGTTACAGGTTTGATTCTCAATCAGAAAGAAAAAAAAATTGTAAATATGACAAATATTTATACATTTTTCATATCATAAATATTTGTTTTAAAAGTATTTTAGATGATTGGCGTATAGTCAATCATAATTTATGCTGACTAACCTTGACAGCACATTTTAGCAGAAGTTTACAATTCATTTTAAAAATCAGAAATTCCATTGCAACTTGAAAGCATTTAATCTAAAGTTTTACCATGTATTTTTAAAAGTCTACCGACAGTCTCTATATTTGACTGAAATAACCCGTACACTACATATCATAATATCCATTTATTGTCACTACCATAATGGATTAAATCCATGTTTTTCAGAACATGTCATTTAATTATTATTATTTTTTTATAACAAAGGCTGGTATCAAATATTGTATGAAAAAATATTAACTGGTACCTTTGATATTTTGCTGGAAACTAAGGTCTCCATTGTGAATTCAGACACAGCTGCAAACAAACCCAAGAGGAAAAACTAATAAAATGATCTTAATATATAAATCACCCGTCAAAAAACACCCGTTTCAATTCAGTCCCATCAGAATTCGATTCCAAAAGTCATTATGCGTCGATGCATCTCTCAAGTTTAGTTTTGTGGTCTTTAGAAAATGTATATTTTCTCTGTAGCCTACAAGCTTTTCCATTAACACAAATAAAATCAGAGTTTTTCCTCGATTGCAAAAATCGAATTCTTTATGATGGTGCGATAAAGAGAAGATGAAGCAACTTCGAGTTCCTGTACACGTCTCTCAAAATCTCACGCAGAAACATAATTCCCAAGGAAACAAGCCTATTATGAATTATTATTCCATTGGATTCGAATAAAAATAGTCCGTGCCGTCGCAGAAAAGAACCCGTGTCGTTAGTTCCAGTCCGAGGGACATTCCTCTGCCTTCATTTCAAATAATAAAAAAAGAGTTTCTATGTTATCCAGGGGAAGGGGGGTGAGATGGTGAGAGACGCAGCTCGAGACGTCCATACGTGCCTTATCTTAGTGGCAGTGACGTGATATTGCAGCTCCAGTCCTGAGGCTCGGCGAGAAAGCGCTTTCCATCTCACTCTACAGCGAGTCAGCAGCATCCTCCATCCGTCAGGGACTGCGCTCTACCTGCTACCCGACCTGGGCATCTCTTGAGGGACGGGCAGACAACGACTAATGATCAGACGAGATTCACAGCATTTTTCGCCCTCGTTCTAGTGTTCTGCTCACTTCTATTGCGCTCTCATCACTTGGTTGCGTTGAGGTGGGAAAAAGGAACGAGATGATGATGATGATGATGATGATGATCCAGCCTGGAGTCTAATGCATTTTTGCTCATTGACCGTCTTGTTGCTCTAGACTTCATAGGCAATGGGAGATATCGATTCGCAGGGGAGCGACACGTTTAATTTCTAAAGGATGTTTCCAAGTATGTGGGAAAAATAGCCATAGCTTTCAGAGTGCAAGGTAAGACCTGTTTATTATTAAGGTGTTATTGTTATGCATAAGTAGATGGATAAATAGGTGGGTTTGTACGTTGATGAGAAGGTCCTCGCCCAAGTTTATCCCTCTTCAATGCATAAACGAGTTCAAGATCCTATAGTTTATTCTGGTTAATGCAATAGAAACTACGTCAATATTTCATAGGACTCGAGCGTAACACCAGGGCCAGTGCGAAGTTAAACGATGATCGACGAGTTTCGCAGGAAAATGACATATAATGGAGTTTGGCGCCGAATGTTGCCTATAGTAAAATCCGACTTGGTGATCACATTCACGTCTGTTCGCTATATTTTCAAAAAAACGGACGATTGACAATCCCTGTAGACTTTATTTGGCTTCGTTATAGATGAATAGCCTATTCATCGCTGCAGTTTTTATTATTTATTTATTTGTCTTTTTTTTCTCGCTACATTACCCCATTCGTTTAAATATTTGGCTACTGATCGAGACGCGCCGCGACAAACTGGATCGCTCCTGTCACAGTCAACGAAAAGTGCAAGCGCGCGACGCGACATAGTAGATTGTCAAGTAAAGGAAAAGTAGCGCACAATGTTTGCAATGTGCGCCAATACTGTTTCGTCCTGTATAGTCGTGCATAACCTCTCTCTATATTGCATCGTACGGGTTTTGCTATGCCGTACAAATAGTGGCGCATTTAAGGCGATTAAATAATAAAAATAAAGGCTCGGTTTGGTAATGCTGTGACACTGCACACAGCTGCAATGCCTGCAGGATTCATGCAAACAAAACATCGAATAGCTTTTCTCCCCTACTGGATCTCCCCTTCTCTCACCGTCTTTCCCTCAGACTTCAAGAAAATTTAGGAATTCAACACATTATGTTGAGATGTGAATAGCAGATCGTCGCGGAGAGAGAATCTCACCAAAATCTAAGTTTGTATAGATTCCATTCAGTAAGGGAATTAGATGCAAGGCTGCTTTAATCCTTACATAGATCACGACATCCAGACAACCGGTTATGATCTCCCTATATCCTATATAAAATACGATATAGTACATTTATGTGGTGTGTTTTTTTAGACTAAGTTGAATAGAAATCACAACTGTGTCTGAGCAGACTGAGATAGGCTATGATTATGCGGTCAGACATGTAGATCACGGCAGAATTGCGACACATTAGGCTACTCTCAGCTGAATATATCACGTTTTATTCTGTCAAATATTAGTTTGTTTGTTTGTTTGTTTATTGGTCACATGTAATGCCTTTTTTATTCTTCCAAATCAACGCGTGGTGACTCAATAACGACCATAAAGCTATTGAAAGGGATTGATCACTGTGTATGACACTGTCACTCATTCAAACACGGTAAAGACCACTCAGTGTGTAATGATCATATTAAATGGCTATTAAATCGCTAAATATTATGTTGTTTTATCCTGCCACAGCAGATGCTGAAAGTTATTAGCCCCCCATTTATTAAACACCACAAGGTGGCAATGTTTATCCGAAATGTGTTACATTCCCATGGAAAGAATCATTTGAATCTCTATAAAATCGAGATGGTGGTTTATGATCGAAATTAGACTGTTCAAATGAACAATGTAGGTAAGTATGTGTTTAACACAAAGCTTAATTGGATAGGAGATCTTAGACTCGTTGACAAAGCATCACTACCCACCTCCATATAGGCTGACAATAAATGTAGTGCATCTCTGTTTCTCTTGCAGGCCAAATGACATAGGATGAAGGCTGTTCGTAATCTGTTGATTCTCATATATTTTCCACCTATCTCCTGGTTATGTTTGGATATACTGGCGCCCAAGATTTCTGGTGTTCCACGCTAGTGAAGGGAGTTATCGTATGGATCTTACTCGATAAATGAAATGTTTCCCAAGAACTTCACAAACTGCACTTGGACGTTGGAGAAACCCAGATCCTACCAAATACAGCATCTACCTAAAACTTTACAAACGAGAAATTAGCTGTTCTGAATTCTCACTGCTGGCTTACCAGTTCGATCACTTCTCCCACGAGAAGATCAACGAGCTGTTGAGGATCAACGAGTCCATTGTGCACCTCTGTGATGACGCCAAGAATATTTATGTTTTTTTGCATTACGACAAAATTTTCGTGCAGCTCCGCTGAGCGTTTCCCTACGACTACAACGGATTGACGACAAAGAAGACGGATGAGGAGGAAAGGTCTGTGGTGGAGTTTGTGGTTTTGAACAAGGCGAGCCCCGAGCCAGTTTGGATGTCAGGTGTTGTGCACGTGGTTGGAAAACTGCTTGAAAGGAGAGAAAGCTGAATCCTGTGGAATAGCTCTATGCTGAAATGCACCTGCCCGCAACATTTAGGAGATGGGGAATCTGAGAGCGTGCTGATGCTCAGTAACGTGGTGTTGCCTCTCAACCCCCAAACCGAAGGATGCCTGACTCCTCACGTGCGCTCGGCGCAGGTGTGCAATCTGAGCGCTGAGGTGCGACGACCATCCAAGGAGGGTGAGTATGAACCAGACAGCTGCAGGCCTTGAATGCTGGAGATCATTTCACAGCTTAATTATACCGTGTCTTCATGATGCCCCCTTGTATTCCTCCCACCCTTCCACATAAAAGCACACTAAAAACAGCTCACTGTGCTCTGCTACTGATGTCTTATGACTTTTCTTCTTTTTGTTTAGTTTTACAATATCTGGGTGTACCGAATAGGAATGTTCTTTCTTGATGTGTTATGTTCTTTCTTTGATGTTATGTCAGAAGTGTAACCCAACCTAGATGGGGATTTATTAATTAACTAATTCATTTTTTTAAATGTTTTTTTGGGGGGAACGGGGTACTACATCTAATCTATGTTTACATCATCTCTTTTATCTTTCAATATAGCAAACACATGGGGGCTTTTTCTGGAATTCAGTTGTGAATCCTAAAGCGCATTCCCAAATACTGTCTTTGGCAGTGAAGAGGGTCAATTGAACTTGCTTTAAGCACCTGAACACCACACTTAGCCTTTTGGCCTAAATGTAATTGTTATGCTGCTGTCAGCTTCCATCAATGACAAACGTCTCTTTTCTTGTCAGTCGTCCCTCTGCTGTCCACGGAATGCTGGCAGCAACAGATTGCCAAAAATGCCTTTGAAGGAATTTGCTAAGCAATGAACATTTCTGATGATGCATAATGGACTTGCATCGGGGTCACAGTATATTAAAGCTAATTAGCATCTGTAACATTTCACAACTGGCACAAGATAGAGATCAACTGGAGGCAGGAATGACCCAGCATACTGTGAAAGGACAACAGCTCACAGAGATTGTTGGCTGAGAAATCGATGCTGACAATATCACTTCAATTTCAGCACAGTGATTCAAAAATAAGTACAGCCTGCGAGGATCACGGCTGGGCCCACAGCCCCGGTGGCACCTGTCAATCCCCGGTGCCTGGAGTGCACCGGGATGGCGGGAGTCGGCTTCGGCCTCTCCATCCGCCTGCTCGCAGCTATATTTATATATATATATATATATATATATATATATATATATATATATATATATATACACATATAAAGCCGGTGGCACCGCCCACCTTGGTGCCTTTAGGGTTATTCTGCACGACGTGCAAAAACGTAACCCCTGCTTTGGAATACATACTGAGTATGTATTCCACAATTGGAATACATACTAACATACTAGTCAGAACTGAATAGTTGATATCTGAATGACAGATCACCATAGAAGTCACTGGAAAAAATGTGACTAGTAACAAAAGAATAGTTACTAGTCACCATTGAAATAAGTACTAGTGTCTAATGAATAAGTACTAGTATCTATTTAATAGGTACTAGCATATAATTAATAAGTACTAGTAACTAATTAATAAGCATTGGTATGTAATGAATAAGGACTAGCATCTAATGAATAAGTACTAGTATCTAATAAATAAGGACTAGTGTCTAATGAATAAGTACTAGTATCTTTAAAAAGGTACTAGTACCTAAAGAATAAACACTAGTATCTAAAGAAAAGGCACTAGTATCTAAAGAATAAGCACTAGTAGCTAATGAATAAGTACTAGTACTTAATGGAATAGATACTAGTATCTAAAAAATATGTACTAGTAGCATGAAAATAGAGACTAGTAGGTTAAAATGATTAAATGTTAAAACGGCTTGCCATACTCTATCTGTCGTTTCGACTAGTCACAATTACGTTACAGATATCTTAAATGATAATACAAACTATCCAAAATGTAATTACGACTAGAAAGACGTTGTTGATATCTACAATGTTAATTACGAATAGTCAAACTTAGCTTTTAAATGTTAAAAGGGCTTGCCATACAGAAGTGTAGGCTCAGAGAGACACTCAACATTTTCAAACCAAAATATCTGACTTTCTGTGGGTCCTAGCTCATGAGTGTAAATTAGAAAGTTGTCCGGCTTGAGGAGAATATATGAATATATGAAACGATGAGATCAACATGTGTACTGAGTTTCATATTATTACATGCAAGCGTGTTTGATTTATGGACCAAGTTTTTGGACCCCGTTCCAGGGGGCGCTGTCTAGCCCCCTTGCCACACCCGGGTACCATCTTCCCGGCTCTGATGGCTGTGGGATCTGACCTGTGTGCAAAGTTTCAAGAGTTTTCAAACCCATTAAGGGCCCCAAAAGCCGCTAAGAGACTCAAAATCATCAAAAAAAAGGAATGTTAAAGTTTGATGCGTTGCTATGGCAACATTATCTTAGATATTGAATAATGCTTTCACAGTTCTTCATCTGGCGTGTGTTTACATTATACAGATGAAGTTTGAAGCAAATCGGGTAAAAGTAAGAGTGTGATTTCAAAGCATTTTGAAAGTGAAACACTTTCTGCTGCCAGTTGGTGGCGCTATATATTTGACTCACAATAGTCACATCCATGTGATCGGCCTCTTACAACGAACACACTGCTGAAGTTTCATCAAGATCAGTTAATGTATGCAGAAGTTTTAACACACTTCCTTTTTGATTTATGGACCAAGTTAATTTAATTAATACACTAATTATATAAAACTATTGTCAATGCACTACAATTAAACAGGTTATATGCCTTTACTTATAAAAAAAATAAAAATAAAAACTTATGTAAAAAATACCAGGCTTAAGAAATGTATTTACTTTAGCAGGCCAGACACACAGTGAAATGATTAAGCCCCCTCCCCCTACACACACACACACACACAGACTGTGTGACAGGCCTAGGTTTAGAAAGAGCATGATCATATTCAAACTACAATATCTGACTTTCTGTGGGTTTGAGCTTATTATTGTTAATTAGAAAGTTGTTAGGCTTGAATAGAACAATATACACGGCAAGTTTTGTAACTGTCAGTAAAACTAACCAAGTTATAACACACTTTATGTGTCCTTTTTTAGTCAAAAAAATCCGCCACGGCCGAAACCGTTCGAGATATCAAAAATCCGTCCGGAATTTAGCATCCTCAATGTCTTGACTTCATGCACATCGAGTTTGGTGGTGATTGGTAACAGCATGGGTTGTAATTTGATGTTTTTCTAGGACAATTATTTAAAAAAAAAAAAAACATAATTCCCGACTTCCGTTTGCCAACTGTCGGAAAACTTAGAGCACGAAAGTTGTTTGGCCTGATGTGATCTATGAGTGTACCGAGTTTCATATTAATCCATGCACGTGTGTTTGATTTATGGACAAATGTTCGAATCCCTAAAAGAATGCATCCTAAAAGAATGGTAAAGTTTGATGCGTCGCCACGGCAACAGTTTCAAAGATATCAAGAATCCATTCATAGGTCTTCATCTGCCGTGTATGTACATTATACAGATGAAGTTTGAAGCAAATCGGGTAAAAATAAGAGGGTGATTTCAAAGCATTTTGAAAGTGACACACTTCCTGCTGCCAGTTGGTGGCGCTTATAACTTTGACTCACAATAGTCACATCCATGTGATCGTCCTCTTACAGCGAACGCACTGCTGAAGTTTCATCCAGATCAGTTAATGTATGCTGAAGTTATGACACACTTCCTGTTTCACGCTTCTCGCCATAGTTTCGTTTCCTCCGCCACGGCCAAACCGTTCGAGATATCAAAAATCCCCACACAAACTTTCATCCTCAATGTCTTGACTTCTAGCTGACCGAGTTTCGTCGAATTTGGATCAGAGCTCTAGGAGGAGTATTTAAAAGTTCATTGCGTGTGTTTTACAAAAAAACCTCAATAGCCGACTTCCTGTTGGGCTGGGTAAAAAGCAAGAACGCGAGGTATAGATGAAATTCTGCTATCGACATGTGTACCGAGTTTCATATTATTACATGCAAGTGTGTTTGAGTTATGGACCAGGTGTTCGGACCCCATTCCAGGGGGCGCTGACGAGCCGCCCTGCCACGCCCGGGTACCAGCTTCAGCCCGGCTTGATGGCCGCTGGGTTCTGACCCGTGTGCAAAGTTTCAAGAGTTTTCGAGCATGTCAAGGGCCCCAAAAGTGCCCGATAGCGCTAGAAAAAAAAAAAAAAAAAAACAAAAAAACACACACACACACACACACACACACACACACACACACACACACACACACACACACACACACACACACACACACAAATAAATAGCTGCGAGAGCGCATTGCGGCCCAAGCCGGTGGCACCAACCCCGGTGCCTAAGGCACCGGGATGGCCGGGACCGCCGGCTTTGGCCCTCCATCGCTGCCCCAGCTATATATATATATATATATATATATATATATATAAAGCCGGTGGCACCCCGCCACCTCGGTGCCTTTAGCGCGTTATTCTACGACCCGTAAAAATCAGAAACCCCTGCTTTGCAACACATACGTAGTATGTATTCCACATATCTGGACATACATACTAACATACTAGTCAGAACTGAATAGTTGATATCTGAATGACAGATCACCATAGAAGTCAATGGAAAAATGTGACTAGTAACAAAAGAATAGTTACTAGTCACCATTGAAATAAGTACTAGTGTCTAATGATAAGTACTGAGTATCTCATTTAATAGGTACTAGTATCTAATGAATAAGTACTAGTAAGTACTAGTACTTAATGGAATAGATACTAGTATCTAAAAATAAGTACTAGTAGCATGAAAATAGAGACTAGTAGGTTAAAATGATTAAATGTTAAAACGGCTTGCCATACTCTATCTGTCGTTTTCGACTAGTCACAATTACGTTACAGATATCTTAAATGATAATACAAACTATCCAAAATGTAATTACGACTAGAAAGACGTTGTTGATATCTACAATGTTAATTACGAATAGTCAAACTTAGCTTTTAAATGTTAAAAGGGCTTGCCATACAGAAGTGTAGGCTCTAGAGAGACACTCAACATTTTCAAACCAAAATATCTGACTTTCTGTGGGTCCTAGCTCATGAGTGTAAATTAGAAAGTTGTCCGGCTTGAGGAGAATATATGAATATATGAAACGATGAGATCAACATGTGTACTGAGTTTCATATTATTACATGCAAGCGTGTTTGATTGATGGACCAAGTTTTTGGACCCCGTTCCAGGGGGCGCTGTCTAGCCCCCTTGCCACACCCGGGTACCATCTTCAGCCCGGCTCTGATGGCTGTGGGATCTGACCTGTGTGCAAAGTTTCAAGAGTTTTCAAACCCATTAAGGGCCCCAAAAGCCGCTAAGAGACTCAAAATCATCAAAAAAAGGAATGTTAAAGTTTGATGCGTTGCTATGGCAACATTATCTTAGATATTGAATAATGCTTTCACAGCTCTTCATCTGGCGTGTGTTTACATTATACAGATGAAGTTTGAAGCAAATCGGGTAAAAGTAAGAGTGTGATTTCAAAGCATTTTGAAAGTGAAACACTTTCTGCTGCCAGTTGGTGGCGCTATATATTTGGCTGCGTTTACACTTGGCATTAATATGCGACCTGTATCCGGATGTTGTCCACATACACATTGAAAAGACAAGTGTAAACGCGCTTCTGATCGGAATGTTATCCGATCGGCGTGTCCAGGTTCGGAGGTAGTCGAGGACGCTTTGTGATCGGATCTCAGTGTAATGTAAACGCAATCCAGCCATCGTGTCTGCATTCACAGGTGGACGGAATCTAAATCCCACCCAGTCTCCCCGTGTGGCTGTGAGAAAAATAATGGCCAGACGCAGTTTAGACAAGAAATAAAAACTTATTTGAATCTTACAATAAACGTTTATCTTTAAAACAGTTAATTTAGGCTTACATGATACTATGTGTGTCATTTTTCATTTTAATTGTGCAACATTATCTGAACGAGGCGATCGCCTGTACATTCACAGTCAGTCATGAGATCTTAAATAAGAGCTGCATGCTGCTTTGCCAGAGGAATAATCGCAATCTGATTTTTTAAATGTTGAATGTTTTTATTGAATGTCTTTGCATGTTAACCAATCTCCCATTTCTGTCAATATAGTCATTGCACGCTATAACCTTAAAACCAGATGATCGATGATATGACTTGTTTTATGATCAACCCAGTTATTTTTGTATGATCAACTCTGGAAGTATAACTTCGTTAACATTTTTTTTTATCTAATTACTGGAGATTGCAAAGCGAATGAGTGAAAGCAACTGGGACATTGTTTTATTTGCATCATTTTTACTCTTAATCTGGTGTCGTGCAACATATCTAATTTAAATATTATGCAGGAAACAGAAATCCGCTCTTCTATCCAGATACAGAGGCTACTTAATGTGACCAAATGTAAACTCACCATGTCCTGATTGGCTAATGATCCGATCTGCTTGATCAGATCACGGTGATCGCATGTTAATGCCAAGTGTAAACGCAGCCTTTGACTCACAATAGTCACATCCATGTGATCGGCCTCTTACAACGAACACACTGCTGAAGTTTCATCAAGATCAGTTAATGTATGCAGAAGTTTTAACACACTTCCTTTTTGATTTATTTACTTACTTTTTTGATTTATGGACCAAGTTAATTTAATTAATACACTAATTATATAAAACTATTGTCAATGCACTACAATTAAACAGGTTATATGCCTTTACTTATAAAAAAATAAAAATAAAAACTTATTTAAAAAATACCAGGCTTAAGAAATGTATTTACTTTAGCAGGCCAGACACACAGTGAAATGATTAAGCCCCCTCCCCCTACACACACACACACACACACACACACACACACACACACACACACACACACACACACACACACACACACACACACACACACACACACACACACACACACACACACACACACACACACACACACACACACACACACACACACACACAATGGTGTGCCAGATCTAAAGGCAAAGACAGGCCTAGGCTCAGAAAGAGCATGATCATATTCAAAAAAAAAATAAATAATAATAAAAAAATAAAAATAAAATATACATATAAGCTGTGGCGAGAGCGACGTGGGCCAAGCCGCTGCACCAACCCCGGTGCCTAAGGCAGGTATGGCGGACCGCCGGCTTCTGCCTTTCATCGCTGCTCGCAGCTATATATATATATATATATATATATATATATATATATATATATACACACACACATATATAAAGCCGGTGGCACCGCCACCTTGGTGCCTTTAGGGTTATTGGCACGACGTGCAAAAACGGAACCCCTGCTTTGGAATACATACTAGCAATGTATTCTATATTGAATACACACGACATATTAGTCAGAACTAAATAGTTGATTTAATGAGACAATAGGTAACCTAACCAAGAGATTTGA
>JAQIUQ010001423.1:0-37435 GCA_030378365.1 Hybognathus amarus | reverse complement strand
AATATACTTCATTTCTAAAAGTTTGAAGAACATGGACATCTTGGATTTACATGGGGGTGAGCATAAATTACCAGCAAAAGTTTTTTTAAAGTGAACTAATTCTTTAAGGATGCAATAAATTGATCAAAATGGATGGTTTTCATTTTAATTAAATGTGGTTCTTATTGAAAAAAAAAAAAGTCAACAGCATGAAAAAATGTATTTCTGCTTTCACAAAAAGCAGCTAAACGTTTTTTTTTAAACTTTGAATATCATAAGAAATGTTTCTTGAGCATCGAATAAGAGTTTATACTAATGGTTGCCATTGTGTCTCATAACACGACAAAACACACACGTTGAAGGCTCAATAGCTCAGAAGAAAAAAAATCACAAAAGGCAACAAACTGAACCGGTGGTTTGTGTCTCATAAGCTGAGATTGCAAGACCATGATGCACTGCCTGTGTGAATGTGCCAACCTCTCAACAGTCATGCCAGGACAAATGGAGGGGGATTTACTTCATGAAATTAGAATAATTGCAGTTTCCTAAAGAAGAAACAGCAGGGTTTGGTTTCAGGCATCATTGTGTGTGGGGTGAATCTGTGGATGGTTTGCAGGGAGCTGGAAAACATCAGAAACCGACTCAGCCGCTGAGCATGTCAACCCCGGGCAGACACACACAAACATGGCTGGTGCCGCGCGGGCTGTTCGCCCCACCTAACCACCAGTGAGGAGTTTCCCCGACCCGTCTGCCCACCCCTGACCTCTACATGATCTCATCTCAGTCTATGGGTCATGAACATACTCCTGATGTACTCATACGAGGGAATCGTATGCTCAATATAACCTCATAAAACCATAAAGCCTATAGCTTCACTTTCCAGAACACTGAACTGAGCTTCCACCACGCTTTTACATCTTTACCTGTAAAAATCATGAGACTTCCACTTGGCTCTACACAGAGGGCAGATTAATGTGTCGTGATTTCTCCGGCACTCCTCGGCCCCTGGAAAACAAACAGGGCACAAGAGATGTTCACATAACTCATTACATGAAGGATGTCAGGGGATATAGGGCTAGGACGCCCTATTCAACAAACTACTAGTCAGACTTCAAATTATTCTCCTGTGAGGAATCCTTGTGTTGTGTTATTACAGGTAATCTGTCTTTTGTGGGTATTATGACACATTTGTGCAATATTAAGCCTATTTACTGCATTACCCTATTGGCTACATGTGGTAATTTATCCTAAAGGGGGTTTTCACACATTACTTTTTTTAATTCCTTCAGTATTTTATGCAACAAATCTCTTTTTTGAAGAGCTCTGTATTAGAGACAACAAATAAGCATTTAACATTTGCGAAATAACATTTAAAAGACTCTTCCAAAGCCTTTATTTCTTACAATATCTTCAGTATTTAGTGCCCTGTGTTTACATGAACCTTAATAAACCATTTGTAATCAGACTAGTAGCACTAGCAGTGAGATAAAAAAACAACAACATCACCAGGTCAATCCGAATGAATTGGCCAAATCATATTAAAATTTAATTCGGAATATAAGGGTGATTTAAACCTTTCCTAATCCAATTCGAAAGGACATGAAAATCTCTGAAACTGGAAAGGCTGCTCATGTGCAATGACACAGATATGGTGTAATGACGTGTGGAACAAGCTGCTGTTATTGTTCAATGAAGTGTCATAAATGACTGTCATGTCGTTCTAAAACTCTCCTTCCACTCATCCTCTGTGAAGTGGAGCACGAGAACGTCCCATCAGTTCTCGTTTCGGACTTGCATCCACAGACGCCTTCTTCGAGCTGCGGGAAGGGCCGTTTTTACCGCTTGATTACTATAAGCAGCATGGCACAACAGTTCATGTGCTCTACATTTCCTAATCAGGGGCCCAAACTAGATGCATAGTAGCCCTCAATCCGTATTCACTTTAAAGCCCTTAAACCTGTAGTTGTGGACAAATGTGGGCACAGAGGACTCAGGTGTGATCCTAATTTTTATTTATTATAAATGTTATATCACTGTCTTCGATAAAGTTTTGTCTATCCATTTATGGTGTTTTTTTTATTTTGGGGTATTTTTGAATTTATTTACTTCAAAAAGTACCATATTTTCTAGGTAAATTATGCATATTTTTATGTTTTATTCTTGTAATTTTTTTAACTACATTAAAATATCATTCTAATAAGTTCTTAGAGCTAAAATCTTAAGATTAAGTGACTTTGCTGTCACCTGGTGTCTTATTTTGGCTTATTTTAGTAATGCTCTAAATTACAGATTTTCCCATTCATTTCTATGGTTGCCCATTTTTAACCCAAATACAAGATTATGGAGTTTTTTCTCACCCACTTAACATTGTAGAATTGAGTCAAAAATTACGTGTGTGTTCAGGAGGCAAACTTAGGAAAAGTAGCGAAGTCTTGTACCACTCAGATCAAGGGAAGTATTTTTTAAAATAAATCCAAACTATTTTGCCCACATTTGTCCAGAATACGGTTTTAGGGTTAAGTCTTGCTCTTTAAAAACAAAGAAAAGGAGAATAGTATGCGCAAACTTCGGGAAACTCCGTATATTTGTACAGTGTGCTCATGTCAAAAGATCAATTATGATTTGAAGCTTGTGATATACAGTATAAACAAGCACATCAACCCCACTTTATTTAGCGTTCGGATTTCATTCCAATAGAAACAAAAGGTGTTCATGTGAATGCTGCTTCAGTCTTTATTAGCAGATGCAGATTTAGAGAAGATTTGGAGAAGGCTGGACAGACTGGTCAGGATCCTGTCACATATTTGGGCTCGCATAAAGTAAGAATAAAAAGGCTCTGGAAGTCTCCCTCAGGTTTAGAAGTCAATTCTAGTTACTGTGTCTACTCTAAATATCATAGTAAGTGATGTGGGATAATCTGGGATATGACCACTGATATTTCTCTTGGTACTTACATATAGACATGCAGTGATGGTGGAGTTTGTTTCGGCAGCCCTCTTCACAAACCGTCAGACTCTCCTCATCCAGCATGTCCAGCAGACAGATGGGACACATCTGCTCCTCCTCGTCCTTCATACTGCTCACAGGAGTAGACAGAGGCTCCGTTTTAAAAGGTACTATGTGCGTGATGTGATGCATAGAGAAAATCTACTCTGTTTCAAATGGATCATTTGGAAGAATCAAAGAATATCTTTTGAGATTGTACCACGAAAACAATTTTGACTTGATCTCACGTTTCACAACTTAGGGCGGGCGTACACGGTGCAATTTTTTGCTATTTTCCGAGCTCGCAGATGATTTTTTTCTCTCGGGAGAAATCGCATGGAAATCGGTTGTGCTCGCATGTTGCGGCTCGTGTCGTGTGCTAGGAAGATATGAGCCAAGAACCTCTCGACCTCATGATAATATTTTAACATGTCTAAAAGTTTGGGAGCTGTTGGCATGAATTTGTGGGGTGTGTGCGGCTGAATGAGCCGATTTGTCAATCTATCTGAATTTGATCAGGAGCTAAAGTAATCCACAGAAGAAAGACTAAAATGGCAGCGCCACAGCAAATTTGGACTACTGAAAGGGAAGTCTTTATTTCACCACTTTATTATGATTTTAGCATCATAATGATTATTAAATGCATGTACAATTATCAGTGAACTTGATAAATGTTGCAGATATGTTTTACTGATGCTCAAAAAAAGCCTTTCAACAAAATTCAGAATCAAATGAATGTACAGCAATTTGTAGTCTACAAATAGTCTGTATATGTGTTGTAGCCATAATAAGCGCATTTCATTTCATATTTATTATTTGATTGTGTTTTTTTTTTCACATCTACAGTATGTTGATTATGAAAAGTATAGATTACGCAATATACTCGGGAGACATGGCCAGACATGATTGATCTTTTAAGTGTTGTTTTGTAGAAATCCTTTTTTTGAATATAAGTGAATTTCAGAATTTGATATTTCGAATTTAAATGAATTTCGTTTCGTATAAATTGTATCTTAATTTTAATAAGCTGGATTTACAAATGCACATCTTGATTGTTGCAAGCGCGCATGTCAAAATAAAGACAACCACAACAATTTCTTCAGCAGAAGAAATTCACATACGATTTGGAACACCATGAGGGTGAGTGATTTTAAACTATCCCTTTTTAACAGCATCTTAAAGGGCACCTATTATGCAAAATTCACTTTTACATGGTGTTTGAACATACTGTAAATGTGTGTTGGCAGTGTGTGCGCACCCTAGAATGATAGGTTTTTTTTTTTTTTAAATCTCAATAAATCATTTGCACTTCTCATTTGTGTTTATTCTGCCAGATTCTCTTCGTCATCTGGGTCTGATCAGGGACTATTTATATATTCCGATTCAAACACGTACTGGCTGAATGACAGCGGGTTCACTCTCTCAGCCCTTTTGCTTACACCGACTGCCAATAGGTATGCAAGTGACGCCCTCATCCAAAGGCAGGGCAGGAATATGTAGCTTATTTACATTTAAGGTCGTACATACCAAAACAGCTCTTTTTAAAACAGGCCCCAAAAATTACCGTTTCAAATGGTTATAATAAATTAACTGTGGAGTATTTTGTGCTGAAACTTCACAAATACATTCTGGGGACACCCGAGACCAATATTACATCTTGTAAAAAGTGGCATAATAGGTGCCCTTTAAAACTGTGGTGCTCATGGCGCAAGGTGCTGAAAAACCAACAAGACTCTTCATTTAGGGGCTTTTCTCATCAAATACGTGATAAACTGACAGCCCTAAAAACATGAATGATTAAAAGAGCAAGTAAAACAAATATCCCGAGTCAGGGACAGCCTAACATCACACACCGTGTCTCTCGAGCTTTACCAACCTGCTTTCGTTGCTGGATGGGGAGGCGCTGGAGGTGCATGACGTGTGCGAGTTGGACATGCGGGACACAAACTTCTGGATAGTGCTGCGTGAGGGAGCTTTGATGCGTGAGCTGCGCCGATTGTGGTACTTCTGAAACAAGCTCTCCACCTGAATAAAATGAAAGCATGAGTGATCTCTGAGCGTGAGAAAAGGCCCAGTGCCCTGGCTGGATCACGGTCACCTCACCTCAAAGTTCTTGAGGGTCTTGCGCCACAGCAGGGGTCTGACGGCTCCAGCTGGAAGACCCGGAGCATCACAAAGAGCACGTGGATGCAGAACGTCCCTCGCCCACAGCTACAGGTCTGGGATCGCACACAACACAAGGGAAATCCGATGAGGAATAACTAAATATTACTGTAAGCGACAATTATGTTAAGGTATATATACACTATATTAGGCAGTGAGGAAACCAAACCATTTAGTAAAAAAATCTTTAAACTACCCATTTTCATAAATACCAGGGATAAAGATTGTTCTAGTCGATTAGTAGCCATTCATGTTTATATTCATTGAATTGTTTACATACTGGGGTGGAATATTTGGCCCATCATGCGCCTAAATTCACACAAAACTTGCCGCAATGTATTGGCAAAAGTAATGATTCTAAATTAATAAACTAGTGTTTTCTGAGTCAGTGTTGCTGCAAAGATGAAGTTCGACGATTAGGACTCCGAAGTGGACACACCTTTAGAGAGAAATGCTTTCATGTGGATTGCATAAGCAAAGAGTATTTGTAGACATTTCAAGCTTTCTATAGATGTATTTCTCATATCTGTCAGGAAGTGGACACTGAGTTTCGGTTCATTCTAGTTCACCGAGGCACCAGAAAGCGCATCCGGTTTATTTTCTTTGTTATTGTGAGTTTATACAAATAAAATAAGTGCATTTTGAATGATGTATTACTCTAGACTGTATGACCAAAATAAGTATTTTATAAGTTGTTTCCGCTGTTATCAGGAAAGAGTGCAAGTGATCGCAACGTTTGGATTAAAGCAACACTTTGGAACTTTTGGCCACTGAGGGGCGCTCGACCCTGTAATTTTCACGTCAAGCGTCCCTCAGAGGACACAAGCGCCGCAGCACTGTCGCAATTAAAGTCAACAAACAGTCAACCGGACCCAGTCAGCCTCCCATGTCTTTAGATTATGTGCGGCATTTGTGTGCAGGCAAGCGTCATGACCATGACGAAAACATACAGATGGCAATCAAACGCGAGTTAAGCACTGACGTCAGAATCTGAGGAAGTTTGGGGTGGTGGGGGAAGTGACGTATGCCGTAAAGTGGACGAATTTTGTAGTTCTTTTTGTGCTTGGGTTCCTACCCGAAACCCGAAGTTACAAAGTGCTAGTAAAAGCGATATAGACACCTTCAGGCTACGGCAGACGCGCCATTCAACCTATTTTAAGTCGATGTACCATCTCAATGGGTTTTGGTAATATATTATAAAATGTTGAAAAGTTCCAAAGTGTTGCTTTAAGAGCCCGACATACGGTAATTGCCACAAGAACCTGCAGTTAACGATCTGTCCGTCACAGACTGCCTCACTTCGCCAACTCCTGTGGAGTTTTTTCTGCGACTTACCAACCAGTAACATTTTGGTGGACTAACGTTTAGTAAGCCCTCCAAATACCATAGATTGATTTTCTGAAACCAACCATAGTAAAATGGCAGTTCAAACATGGTTTCCCCTGTGGTGTCCTAACACACTTCAGACTCCATGAAAGTGGTTGACAATCTCATGATGTATCACGCCACTGAAATATCTATTTGTCTCAGGGAACCAATTTCCTACTAGTTCCATGTTTAGTTTCTTCTCACATAATGCAATCATTTTAATCTTCTCAATATCATACTTATTGATAAGGGAATTGATGTGTCAGGGGCCTGAAGACCTTTAAGTAGGGAGGCACCGATATGAAAATTTTGGCCGATACCGATAACCGATAATTCTTTATATATGAAAGCCGATAACCGATATATCGGCCGATAAAAAGTCTCACAATTAAATCCATGTCCCAAGCGCACGGTAATAATGATGTTCTCATTATAGTGTTGTATAGCCGATATGACAGATTTGCGCTGCACTGTATTTGAATTTTTGAAGAGATTTTAATCATATTTCAAGGAATTCAAAAACATAAACAGTGCTCAACAAGTGTCTCAGCTGAAGGGAATAATACATTATTTATCGGCTTTAATATATCGGCCACATTCTCTTACCAGGCCGATAACGATAACATTAAAAATAAACATATAACGGCCGATACCGATATGCTGGCTGATATATCGTGCATCCCTACCTTTAAGGGTTTTTCTTTGACTAGTGCATTTGCTCAGGACTTATACACGTAGTATATAGGGACATAGCATACCTGTGGACCAATGAACACCCGGAATTTGTTGTCAGGACTGTCTCCGCCAATCAAGAATGAGTTGGGTCCTATTTGCTGCAGCAGATAGAGGCGGGCTCTCATGACCTTGTCTGACCCTGCGGTTGGTCTCCTCAGGACTATATGGGGAAAAGCCATCAGGGAGGGAGCTCTGCGGGGGGCGTCACCCTGCCACTCTGTAAACACACATTCAGATCACATTTTTAAGACCATCTAAATGGAAAATGTCACAAACTCAAAGAAATATTGTAATATAAAAAAATAAACACAAAAATCTCACTATCATAATTATTAATTTATTTCTAATGTAAACAAAGTGAATTATGAATGTAAAAGTCACTGGTCTGAGGGTGAAATCTGACACTCTGAAATCCTGAAAGTTTCACGCATCAATCCATTGCTGTTAAATTTAACCGTCTGATGGAAAGCAGCATTCTGTAAACACATTCTAAAAATATAATCTTAAAGTCTACACAATTTGTAACAAGTTATCCAGAATTCTTCACTGTATTTATAAGTGTTCACACTAATACAGTGCATGTTCATCACCGGCAGATTTCTATCCATGATGACTTTTTGTGAAAACCAGACTTGCAGAAACCCAACACACACATCAACGACAAAATTCATGCCAGCAGAAGACAATAAAAATGTGCCAAACTCACAGGCACTGGGGAGCCTCTCCGCCTGCGCAGCCCAGGAGAATCGGGCTTCCCTGCAGTCCTCGTGGAGGAGGAGGACGAGGAGGGTCCAGGAGAAGGGCTGCGATGGCCTCTGCTTTGAGAGGAGGACGAGCTGTGTCCGTCGCTGCCCGCCTCAGTGCCGTCCGCCCGCAGAGGGATGGGCTTCACTACCTGACACACACCACACAAACACATCAGACACTGCTTCCATCACAATTCATTTGAGCTCTGATTGAGTCATATTGGCCAATATGTGGACATTGAGATTATGCTTTGTATTACTAAAATTGTTATTTCCAGTGAGAAAACATTAGTTAAGGGTGACGTTTACACGACACTCGATAAACTAAAAATGGAAACGTTTCTCACGTATAGAGAACAACGTTTTTAAAACGATCTCCGGTCACTTTGCATAGAAACACTATGCGTCTATTAGACGGACCATGTAAAACACGTCCCTAACCCATGTTTTCATAGTTTACATGGAGAAGATAATGGTATCGTTTTCAAAAACTTGCACTTTGAAACCAGTTTAAAACAGCTAAAATGAACAAAGTTTTCAGTTTTTAGTTAAAAACTGTGTTATGAACATGTCCCCTGAGTGTCCAGCCCCAGTGAAACTGCAGCTCGAGCACACAGTGTGCAGTTTCTCAACCGGGTCGTCTGTAATAAAGCTTATGTAAGGAAGGCCTGCTGCTCTCAGAGGAAACCTTCAAAACTTCTCATTTCCCGTTCCTTACTGCAACCAATGTCCGGCTTCTTCTGGTAACAGCGCATCTGACCCAAGGATTTAACCATTAACAGTAGTTAACTAGCTGAATATTCCAGTGATTTAATTGTTAACTGTAGTACTGTAGAAAATCAGTAATGTACTGAAGAATCAGTAATGATTCCATATGAATAAACCGGAAGATAATGGTGACAATGTGTACTGACTAGAAATTTATATTTACATCTAGGGCTGGGCGATAAAACGATAATTCTCGCGATAGAATTTTTCTCGATAAAACGATATCAAGAGGTCGATAAATGTTCGATAATGTTTATACGACAAAAGCGGAACGAAACTCATTTGAACAGCGCGCGCCACACGGAGCATTTATCCGCTCGGGCTCGGCTCAAAGTCCAAACGGCAGCGCACTGAGTGCAGCGCGAGCTCACGCACACTCGCACTCGTCTCCCTCACAAGATCCAGTTAGAAGCGCTTGAGATCAGTAAAGAACACAAATGTCAAGTTTAAATCAGTTTAAAGGCAGATGAAACACAGCTGACAAAAAGGAGAAACACTGCGTGCAACGATGCAGTAAGAATCTGAATTGATACTGAATCAATTTAGCCTACCATGGATTCACTGTAAGGTTAGCCTAGTAATATTAACTGCACCATGAAAAGTGGGATATACATATTGAATTGTATAATATTATTAATGTAGACAATGTATTAAATGACTAATGGAATACAAGTACAGTATTTAATAATGTATTTAACTGTTTGGCTACTGTTTTTCATTCAAATACCACAGAAACCATAAAGTTATGGCATAATAGTGAGGTGCAAAGTTATAGGCTATACCTGGTTTTATCTGTGGTTATCATGATCTAAATGCATGATACTGGATGAACAATGGTTAATTTTAATACAACTCAAACAGTCAGAATAATTACTTTTTACCAAATAAAAATGTGGTTGTTACATAAAAAAAAAAACAGATGTTACTGTTTTTGTTAATGAACATAAATTTAAATAGTCGTTTAAAACACAATTAACACTCTGTTTTATACAACTTTCACTTAGGAGCAAAAATCTGCCTTTAAACTTGAAAGAAATAAAGATTTAACATATATCGTGATAATTATCGATATCGACTGATATAAGAAAAATTATCGTGATAATTTTTTTTGGCCATATCGCCCAGCCCTATTTACATCTTTATATCTCAATTAATCTGTTTAATTTACACCATTTAACAAAAATAAAAAAATCTAGAATATAATAAAAACTAGAATATAAAGCAAGTTTGAATTTTGAATTAGGTTTTTTTTTTTTGCCTTTTTTATATGGTATTTATATTTTATATGGTGATATTTGCCTTTTTTTATTTGGAAATAAGATACTCAATAGTAATATTATTAAGATTTCCATTACACAAGATATAGTAATATAATATAGTAATAATTTTTTATCTGACATATAATACTTAATATTATAAAATAATACTTAATATTTTAAAACAACTACTATTACTATAATAAAACAATAACATAGTAATATTAAAATAAGGTTTAATTTGTAAACATTAGTTAAATCGATCACATTAGCTAACACGGAAAAACAAAGAAGAATTTTGTTTATTTGTTAAGTTTATGTTAGTTTATAAAATACAATTCTTCGGAGTTGTTCATTAGCGCATTAACTAATATTAACAGATTAACACAAACTTGATTTAAAAAGTGTATTTGTCACACAATCGCAGAAAAATAGTAACAAAACAAACTGAATCTTACATGAGCATAACAGTAACAGATGTGTGCAAAACTACATTGATCTTAAGGTCGTAGCAAACCCTGTATAATAGTCTGGTTATGGGACATGTTCCTACATCACTAACAGCTAGATGCAGTGCAACACGTGTGAAACTGTCCTGCTCTGGACGTGATGTGCAGTGTGCAGTGAAGCGCGTGAGCCTGGTATAGTGTGGCCTCACCATCGGGCCTCTCCGGCTGCGCCGCTCCAGCCACTCGCTCTTCCAGGTGGGCATGCAGGTGGCCTTCAGCTTCTCCCGAATCAGCCGCTCCTCCGGCCGGTCCTCCATCTTCTGCAGCCCACGCAGTGTCTCCTTGCTCTCCATGTCCCGGCTGTGGGGACACAACACACCATCAGTCGTCTGAGAGTCAATCAGCACATTCATCCCATTACACAGTTTCCAACAGACATCTCCCAGCAAGCAGCACAGATACACTAGTGGTCGACCAATAGGGACTCACTAAACAAATAAAAGTTATTTAAAAAGTAAATAACACATGCAATTAAATGTATATTTATTTTTGAATAAAAGACAGTAAACTACTGAGGTCATTAAACTACTGTCAAACTCAAGGTCTCAGCACTTACAAGACTCATCAGCTGATGCCATAAAAAAATAGAAATCGGCATAGAAAATGCATCTTCATGCATCTCTCTTACAGTCCTAACAAAGCTCTCTAAGAATTTGCACACTGTTCAATCACATAGCAAGAGAAATATTTCACACCCAAATATGTTGTTTGTTTGCAGCCAAAGCATGAATGCGATGAAGATGTAAAGACTGGTTACAACAAAATTAAAAAAAGACAATAAGCCAAGAGAACACGCTGTCTTCACGGTCCGACTGCATCAGTGCATGCATTCATTTAGCACACGCTTTTATCCCTAGCGACTTACAAATGAGGAACAACACATGACATTTATCATATGCACTCATACTTGCAAGGCACGAATAAATGAGCGTCCGGATGCTGGTGTTCGTGTGAGACGCTTCTGGCGGGAATTACACCAAATCATTCTGATCAGATGACCAATGTTGGTTTGGTTTTTCTGAAACGCCCGAGTCAAAGTCTGAGATCCTGTGATATGATTGGTTCACCACGACAATCATTCTCCTTGATACAATATCATGCCATGATACAGTTATGGTTTAATTTGATTAGAGGGCCTTCATTTGATACCAAATATTATGATATTATTTGCCTATTTTAAAAAAATGCATCCAAAATGTAACATTTATTTGAACTCTCTGCAATTATGTGTCCCAATTGGAACGTCCCAAAAAAAGCACTTTAGTTTTTAAAATATTATACAAAAATACAGAGCGTTCAACGGGCATTGCATGCATGAAAGTGTCAAAATACCTGTGCATCATAATTTTGACACATTGCATCGGTACATTTTACCATTAGTCAACTGTAGGGCTGGGCGATTTTTTCCCTTAAAAAAAATTGTGATTTTTTTTATAAAAAACTTGATTTACGATTCGATTTTTTTTTAAGTAGAATTTCTATAACTCTCTGTGTTGAACTGATTATAACTCTTTTGTGTGCTAAACACAATCTAATTAATACAAGTTTTAAATTCCATCGAACTGTGGAAACCCTGAAGGAAGATTTGGTGAATGCAAAATGTAAGTTACACTATACTGAAGAAGGGGAGAAAAAAAAAAAAAAAAAAAAAAAAAAAAAAAAAAAAAAAAAATCGAAAGAATCGATTTTTTCCCAGCCCTAGTCAACTGTCCGATGACTTGATCCGTATGCATGTATTGATTCCTAAATGATAAACGATTGCATGTGTGTGTAACAAAACAAGGTTCAACATAAATTTGCAGAAAAGAGTATTTTGCAATAAATGTTCAAAGAGAAGTATTTTTGTATAGTGCATGGAGGAAACAGTGTTATCTCTTGCCATCTTACCCGTCATGCATCAATTTACACAAGATGAAAATCACAACTGAGGGTCCGAATAAACATCATTAAAGTGACTGTGGAAAAAGCCCCTGAACCGCCCATCGGAGAGAGAGAGCGAGCGGGCGAGCGAGAGACGGTCAGTCTGCGCACTCGTCTAGAGCTGTGTCCACACGTGGAGGTGGGATGGGGAAGGAGTAATGAGCAACAGGATCACGGGGGGTCCCTTCGCCTCTTTCGGGATCCTCTACAAGAAGCAGCGAGCGCTGCAAAACAACAACAACAACAGCCCGGGACAGGAAAGCCAGACTTCCTCTCACATCACACGAGGAAGTGCACTGACGTCAAACTGCTACTCTTTTGCAGAAGCGAATCTGCTGACCAACTGATAGCTAAAGCTTGAGCAAAAACTGGAGTGATGATACAAATCACTGACATTAACCTCAAACAATGTTTTTCAATCATGGCTCTAACATTACAGAAAAACTGCTAATGTTACTTCCTGTAGTGTCGCTAATGCAGAATACACACTCTGAATACTGACAGTAAGAATAAAATACTGCTTAGTGCTTACATTGTGTCTATAATGGAAATGGAAAGAGCAGAAAAAATGACGACTGCTTGTGCTTTCACTGGACTGGTCAGCTGGTCAATTAACAGTAGTTAATAATGGAGGATGGCCATGGGATGGGTAGCCTATTTGAAAGTGACACTAATGTTCGACCATGAATACCCAGCACATTCTCATCCCAAGGCGTCATATACTGACGCTTTTGCCAATGCATATACATCCAACACACATGGAATCCTTTACCGCCAATAGAGCCAGACTGATATATCGGCCAGCCAATATTATCGGCCGATATTAGGCATTTTCCAAACTATCGGTATCGGCAGTTATAATGGCCGATAAATGAAATATTTCAAAAATAAAATAAAAACAGACGAAACACGCTTCAATCATCTCTCCTTGGCCTGTTATATTGAAAATGTATGTTTTACAATTTGCAGTATGACGTTATCTATTGCTAAATTATGGCTCATCATAGACTAGCTAACCACAAAGCTAGCTAATGCCACTATCATCAGTGGAAGACCGCTAACGTTAAAAATGGAAACCACAATGAACTCTTGGAAACCACAATCAACTTTTTCTGCCTAAATAAAGTAATGATTACTGTATTTATAACTAGGGTTGGGTCTCGATTTGGAATTCTGATTCCGATTCCTTGTTTCGATTCCTAACGATTCTCGATTCCGAATTCTTTTAAGAGGCAGGGTCAAAAAAGTTTAGCTAACCTTGCTAACCAACGGTCTTTCTGAAGGAAATACTTAGTGATGCACCGATGTGAAAATTTGTGGCCGATGCCGATAACCGATATTAATATTGCTGTTATTGCCGATACCGATATTTACCGATGTCGATATCTCTGTATAGAAAACACATAGCGAGATTCAGGCTGCACGAAATTGGTAAAAAATTACATTTTGTGATATTTTATTTTTCTGTGATATATATTGTGATTTGTGATAAAAACAATTTCACCAGATTACTTGAATATCTCTATTTGGAAAGAATGAATCATTCTAGAATGACTGGGCTGGGGTGGTTTTGTCATGGAGTAAATCTAATATTAAATAATATTAAATATATATTTAATATATTATAATATTAAATTAAACTAATATTAATAGAATGTTAATAAATGTACACTTTAATAAATGGAACCTTATTGTAAAGTGTTTCCGATTTATGTCTCTTGAGTTCAGTGCAGGACAGATCAGTTGTTTTAACCATTCATTAAAGTGAATCGGTTCAAATGAGTCATTAGTTCGCGAATCGGATGTGTCATTAACGAGACACGGCACATGTTGTGTGATTATCCAGGCAGTTTCAGGACAACGCACGAGATTTGTCTCAACCTATTTTTTATAGTTCTCGACACAGAAAACATTTCATCACCAGGTAGATTTTTTTTGGTTTATTGAAAGTGTGGTTTATGTCATCTGATCTGATGTGTGGAAAGCTGTTCAGAGAAGATAAGGCAACGCTATTTTAACACAATTCACAACCAGTAGTTCAGAAAAAAAACATTTTACCATCGTGTATTCTCGTCTATTCAGTCAACTCAATTCATAAACATGCGCGACTCGCGAGTGAGAGAGAGACCGTTTGAAGACGACACGCGCGACCGGTGCTTTCACTCTCTCTCGTTCCCTCAGTTAAACAAGCGAAGCAGTCACTCATCTACATCACTTACCGGTCAAATATGGCTTCGGCGGAACAAAAATACGCATTTAGGCTGACAGAAAACAGCGCGCCAGTTCCAGTCTTCAGGCGCTTGATGTTTTAAACGGACTTGCGCACATCCCAGCCCCCACACTCAAATCTACACGCACGTCAAATACATAGGAATAATCATCGGCCTGTTCACATCGGCCCTATTTTTGACATCGGAACGATACCGATGTATAAAAAAATTACCAAATCGGCCGATGTTATATCGGCGGGCGATATATCGTGCACCACTAGAAATACTCCTTTCCGAAGGAAATAGTGCTTCTATCACAAATACTTCTTTTGTCACAAATTTTACATTTTGCCGAGATTTCGTTTTATTTTTAGAAAAGTGAAGCCACACTTTGGACCGCCGACGTAAGCTACTCATGTTCGACTCGGCGCGGTTATGCCAACACTTCCGGTAGACGCTTCTTTATTGGTGTTGTTCAGCGGTTTCTTCTTCCGGTCGGCGGACTGTGAATATCGAAACTCAGGAATCGAAATTTTAACTTTTGAACAGTTCCGGTTCCAAATCGATACTCGATTCTCGATACTCAACCCTATTTATAACTAGCATATATCTCTAGTTACAGTCCCTGCATTGTAAAATGTAAGTTAGACTCGCAAGGAGTGAACATTTAGACATAGAGAAAGGTATCAAACGTATCTTGTGCATAAAAGTTAGCTTTTCTTTTACACGTGTGAAATCCAGTGACACCAGTGACACCAGACTGGCGTTCTATCGATAGGTTCTATCGACTGTCGTAAGTTTTAGGAGGCAGGCAGCAACTGATGACTGAAAATGTTTTGATGTAGCTTGATGCAAAGAATTTAAAAACTGCAGGTAAAGGGATAAGCAAGCTGACATTGTAATTATAAGGTAGCTTATAAAGCAATGTAGGGACTAATTATTCTTTTATTTATCAGAACTTTAATGTATTTTGATGTTCCTCTGTTCTGTTGTGGCAATAAAATAAACAAGTTTCTTTTTAAAATGCTTTATCATATTATTTTAGTTAAAACTCATAAATAACTACAAATAACTATGTTAGGGAAATCTGTTAATGTTTTGTTGCACGTTTCTGAAAATAAATAAATAATAATACATTTAAAAAAAATAAAAAAAAAAAATAAATAAAAAAAAATAAAAAAAATTCGGCCGATATATCGGAATTAAAAAACAAAATATTTGTATCGGTATCGGCCTTCAAAATCCTTTATCGGTCAGGCTTTATATGAGATGCAGATATATATGGACCAAAGGCGCCTACTCAGTGGTCTGACCCCAACCCTACCCCAGACCTAAACCTACCCATACTCTGTGCGTGTTATATTGACACTAAAGGATGCCAGGTGCGTTGCATGTATACGCTTTTGCAAAAGCATCAATATGACGCCTTGGGATGAGAATGTATTGGAATACCAAACGAGGGGCCAAACTTTCTATGATTCTTATGGTTTAATTCATTAGACAGCGACCCATGCGCACAAGGTGACTTTCAGTTCAATTCAACACTTTTAAACATCTTTTCACCTTTCAAACTGCAAGATACAGCTGAAATGTAAAAGAGCACAGAATCTTCAACATCTGAACGCAACCTTTTTAACTTGGCATGCTGTATTAAAAACATGGCCAGCCGTGGAGGGGATACAGATGTTAATATGTACATTTAAAGAAATAACTATTAACCCCTCTCACCAGCACTCAAGTACAAGTTTTAATCCATCAATCCAATCCATCAGTCACAACCAATCTCTCAGCACAGGTTTCCTGATAATAGTGTGCTGGACTAGCTGTCTGTACATGCACATCATGCAACGAGTGAATCTCAGGGTCTGTGTAATTAACAAAGGCTTTGAATCGATTACATTGGAGTAATTACACACACAGGCTTCTAGGATTAAATTATACTTAACATTAAAAATTGAACAAAATACTGACACCCAAATAAAAGGTGCAGTATGTTATTTCTCAAAGTTGTTGCTGAACATTTCGCGTGTGGAGCTAATCAAAGCAACCTCTGTTATCAGACCTTCCCGCTGAGCTCTCTTCAGCGCTGGACAGCTTTTCTAATATTATCGCTGGTCCTAAAGCTCTTTCCTGATCATTACCCTTCATTTCATATTCCTCTGAGCTTTTCTCTTTTGTAATGTCTCTCAGCCATCTCTCTTTCTACAGTCTTTTGTCAGATCTCCCTCCTACTCGTTCTCTCTCCTCCACCGCCATACGCCCAAATGCTGATTGGCTACACACGTTTGTGGTTGTGTTGTTTTTCAAATATCGCTTACCCACCATTAATATAAAATAACAAAGGTAGATTGTAAATGACAAAGGCCAGGATTACCAATACACCTAAACCTCAATTTAACCCATGTAGTTACCTTACACTACTGCACTTTTGTGGTTAAGTACACAGTACATATACTGTAAAATAAAGTGCAACAAGTACATCTATTAAACAGTATTTTTAGCCATTAAACATTATATTTAAAAGCCATTCATTTATTAACAACAATTACAGGCCATAATGAACCATAACTTAATTTAAATTAACACCAACACACAATAATGCCTACAGAAATTAAATGTCACACTTAGGCTATGTTTACACTGAAACGATTCTGAAGAGAAAATCGAAAGTGGCGTTGCGTTATCACTTTTTATTCTGCGTTCAGACAAGCGTTTTGGGTGTGAAATCCGCGTGCAGATGGTGATGTAAAAGTGAAATTCAATGTAGTATGCATTCCAGGCGGCTAAGAGCGCATACTACAACACCACCAAGCCCGCGCGCCTGCGTACAACCTTCACAGTCAAGCAGACTTTTCTGTTTTTACCCTTTACACAGGAACGCGGCGGTGGAACGTTTTCCAGATTTCCACTCTGGAGGGTGGTTTCACTTTTATGCGTTTTCAAGCCCGGAATTCGTTCTCATGTAAACAGGGCCTTAGTATTGGATTATTTAGCTTCATCAGTGATATTTACTTGATTTATTAAAAATCCCTAAATTTATTAACACATTATAAATAATAATATTACATATATATAGTATAATAAATAATAGGGATGCACCGATATGACAATTTTGGCTCAGATACCGATAACTCTTAATATTTGAAAGCCGATAACCGATATTTTGGTCGATAAATCTAAACCTACATTTTTAGACAATATTTGATTTTCCTCATTAAAAGCCAAGATGCAAACACAATTATGATGTTCTTATTTTTAATGTTGTGTAGCCGATATGACAGACTTGTGATGTGCATTTTGCACTTTAACTGGATTTTCCTTTTTAAAGTGATTTAAATCGTATTTCAAGCAATTTAAAAGCATCATTTTGAACAGTGCACATCTAAAGTGCCTCAGCTCAAGGAAATAATACATTATTTATCGGCTTTTAGATATCGGCTAAATGTTGTTGTTGGGCCGATAACGATAACATTAAAAATGATCATATATCGGCCGTATACCGGTAATGTGGCCGATATATCGTGCATCCCTGAATAAAATAACATTGTCATTTTAGTTTCTTTTTATAATACCATTATTATTTTCCTTGCTTATTTTAGAAGAAGTTTATTTAAATAATGAATACTATTGTTATTAAATACATGAAAAACTTCAAAAAAGCCTCATCCACTTCATTTGTATCCTTGTTCTAACAGGTTTATAATTTATTGCAATGCGTTTCTTTGTTAGTTATTACTCATTTTTACTTACATGCCACATTTGTAATTTCAATGGTTAATATTTATACGAACATTTATCTTTCAAAGAAGTATGCATGTTCATTAGCATGTGGTAACATGAAATCATGAAATGCAGAAACCAGTGATTGAAGAATAAACTTCATTTCGCCTTCATAAACAGTAAGTGATTGATCTTGTGGCTCAAGAAACTTATGATAAACATTACATTAAACTGCAGACGGTTTCAAGTTTTCCACTGTATATTTACTGACTGAAACACTACTTCTCGAACCGTGCGACTTTAACGCGACCGCAAACGGCCACACGAAGCGTGCGAGTGCACAACAGAGCGCCTTACTCCCACACTGGGAAAGCAGCTCTCAAGCCTGAGCCACAGCGAAACCGGAGAGCAGGAATGCAGCATCTTTACTCTGAATGGGAAAGTCGGTGGTGGCCAACCCCTGCCTCTCAGATAACAGCTATCCCACAGTGCCATGGGGCAGGAACAAAGAGGCATTGTGGGCCGCGCAGGTGGGCTGTGGAGGAGCCAGCGCTGGGAATGCATCTCGGGCTCCACGTAAGCCTAGACAGCAGGCCTGTAGCGGTGCACACCCTTTCTCACGGGCCGCCCGCTCTCAGCGCTCTGGTTACGCCAGCACAATGTGTGCGCCGGAGGGGCCGAGTCCTCAGACCGCAGTCAGGACTCAGAACAGCCACTGAACCAACCAGAGCTAACTAAACCAGCAAACAACAAGCCATAAACCAACCCTATCAAACAGACAAACCAAAAATACTAATAAACAGGGACGGCGTATCGTGAAACGCTCGCAGCCTTACCCTTACCCTTCCGATTAGCCTGTCTGGACATGGATTAGCTGGTTTACGGGTGTTTGATGAGGTGAACTCTACAGGACTACGGCCCTCCAGGTCTGAAGATGGACATCTGTGTTCTTCTTAAGCAATACGTCTACTTTTTTAACCCTTGTGATGTGTGTTGAAAACCCTACAACACTTGTGGTGTTCCCGGTAAAAATGATCAACTTACAAAAAACAAAACAAAAAACATAAATCACTCGTTCTGCTATTTTATCCCCAAATATTGGATTCAATCTTTTTTGTAAACTAAGAATGAATCCAATATTTGTGATAAAATAGCATAACAAGAGATTTATAAGCCATTTATGAAAAGTATAGTCCAGTCATTTTTGACCGGGAACACCACAAGTGTGACTTTGTTCCATTTTGTACAAAATAAAATTTCAAAACAAATTTCCTGGTTAAACATTAAACGCACAACTGTGATAAACAGTGCATTTTTTATATATTTTATGTAAAATTGACAATTATCGACAAATAACACTTTTTACAATCAAAAACTGAGGTACGCAAGGTTGAATAAATAGCGCCATTGTAGACAAAAAGATAGAATCCAATATTTGGTGATGATGTAGCATTTTTATTACCATCAAATGCCCTTATTCCAGTGGCCAATCCTAACACAGCCACTCAGAGAGAGCGAACACGGACAGGGCATTTTCTGCAGGAGGGCTTGGGAAATGCATGTTTCTGAAAACACTGTCTGCCACTGTCCTGCCAACATCTCTAGCCACCCCAGCTGAGGAACAGGACAGGCATGGAGTATTAATGTCCAATGCTTTAGTGGAGTTCACTAGGTTACCTTGCCTTTAAGCATGACAGAGGCATTAAAGAGAGCAAACCGTGTCCCGCTCGTCCACCAGGATCCGGCCGTGATGTGAACTAGCACACGCAGAGAGCTGCTAACTGCTAACATGAGCACTACCACGATATCATTACACTCAGACACAGGCTAACTGGGTCACACTGTGAAACTAGTGCTTTCAATCACTGCACACACTGTCTTACTGTACACCTGAGAAACCCCCACGGATGAGAAGCTCACAAGAACTATACCATCTAGGAAACATAATATATCTGTGATCATACTGGTGCCAGCCATAATACATTGTTTAAAGATGCTATTTTAAAAGCTCATGTTGATTATTGGGAGTAATGGAATAGGTCAACATGCATTAATGTTCAAAAAAACACAATAGCTGCTCCTCGGTTCCCAGTCTGTCTGAAACGCACTGATTTCTACAAAGCCCTCCTTCAGAAAAGCTCAGAGTGCTCTGATTGGCCAACTGAGCCAGTACCTTTGGGCGGGAATTATGCTAATATTTCACACTGTGACGAGGACGTTTGAGGATGTAATATCAAAGACTGTAGAATAACACAAGACGCATCACTCTTATTCTTTTGAATGGGGAAAAGTGCAACGCTCAATATGGTGGAATAAATCCCGCCTTCTTAATAAGTGCCAATCGCTGATTGATAAAGTCATTGCATAACTGTCGCTGCTGTTAGAAGCTCCTGTTGCCATTGAAACAGTCAGACACACTTACAATGCGCATGAGCTGGATCAGTTGGGAAAATACCGTTTTCAGTCATGATTCGAGCGTAGAAACAACATTTATGAGACAGTTGTCAGAATTAATTGGTAATTTAGAATATGAAGTGTTATCGTGAAGTTTGGTTTTGGAGAATTTGATGTTTCCCATTCATAGAGATAGGAGATGGACTAGCATGACCGAAAGGTGTTTCAAAGATGGTCGCCGTGTGAAATCCCTTCTAGATCAAATTTTAGATATCTGGACATGGATGGTGTTTTGTAAACTAAAAAGATTAATAAACAGTGCAAAGTAACTTAAAATGGTGCATAAAACAGAAAAATGCATGTTAAACCTTAGAATTGATCCTTAAACGTGTGTATTTTAATGGTTTCCAATCATTCATGCACATGATCCGCACCCAAAAATGACATGCATTACAGGTACAGGAGTTTCTCACATTTAATCAACTAAATGGTTAACCAATTAACTTTGTTATTATATATGATTATGGGAAATTAGTGTCATCAAAATGCAGTGTTATCTATTTGTCTAAAACACCAATGTTTTGAAACTACCAACAATTTACAAAAAAATTCTTGTGTTTCATGAATGAGGCCCAATGATCTAGAAATAAACCTCAATAATAAATCGTTTGACCAATGCAAGGAGAACTGGACCCTACAACAGCAGCATGGCGCGTAATACAGATGGCTCATTATACATGTATAGAGGAAAGCTAGTTATTTAGTAACAGAAGCTTCTAGACGGTTTGTAAATTTAAGTTCTTTTCCTCAAGAAATTGTCCAACAGCAGCTAGCTTTTCTCTAATGCAATTTAACTGCTCATTTCACCATGCGAAAAATACTGACTGGATGCTAAAATAGCGGTTTTCTTTCAGCTTTAAAGCCTAATTAGCCTATCTTTTTAATATTAGACTTATTTTCCAATTAGATAGTATTTTTCTATACCAGGTTACAAAAGTCGTACTGATATCTGTACATTATTAATCAGTGTAGCTTAATTACATTAACAGACACTTATTAAAAAGTGACTGATATTACATTAGAGATGCACATTTCCTCAGTTTATGCATTACCTAAGATTGAACCCATGGTCTTGGCTCTGTCTGTTCTGGGGCTTTTTCACCAAGGAACCTTTCAGACGCTCCTAGAACTATTGGCGGAATAACCTTTAGATATCTGCACGTTCACACCACAGGAACTAGGAACCATTTTAGTTCAAGGAACTACTTTTGGTGGAACTAATTTTGCTCCTACATTAGAGTCAGTCTAAACCAGCGCTATAGTAACTACAGTGATGTTGTTGACGTTAATGATGTTAGAGTCTAAATATTTTACACCAGAAAACATGGGAACCAACCTTTACGCAAGAAGCAAATGCAACAATGGACATCGAGCACACAGCATACGCTATAACTTTCACACGGACTCTTTGCCTGTCTACTTTATGTATAACAGTTCTATCTAATAATATATGTCGACGACTGTTATGACCGATTGTAAACCAATGAACCAGAGAATGAGAGTGCTGTTTGTTTGCTCTGGCGTTCTCAACACCGTCAAAATAAGAAGTCACAACAACGAGCGCGGCTTATGTCACTTCACAGCTCCTGCTGGCGCGCACGAATGCAACCAGGAAAACGTTCCTAAGGGAATCAATAGTTCTCTGGGGATCACCCTGGTGGCTCGTTCCTACAGCTAAGCTCCTACAACAACCCAGAGCGAAAGCCTGCAGTTAATGGTGCGGACCCAAGCATGAGTGCACTTCATCAGTATGCATTTTCACATGGACAGGTTTCTGAGTCAAGTGCTTAGACAAAGTCCTTATGCTGTGCAATGCAGTTCAGATACTTTTCACCAATGCAACTTAAGTAACTATTTATTTGTAATATTTAATATTACTATGATATTGTATCTCTAAGATATTAAAAAACCCAAGTAATGTGAAAATGTTTGCAGCCTGACCTGATAGTGTGACGTGTGTTTGAGGTATGCAATGATTTTTTTTTTTAAAGAAACCAGTGTTACTAATAAGATTTATTTAAGTGTTTCCCTTAAAAATATACTCTAACATCAAATGTGTGTCTACTTTATACCTCTCACTTGTTACACACTTTAATTTCTAATGTACCTGATATTTTGAAGCACTTGATGAAATGTTTTGTATTTTAAACCTTTTTATATTTGTTTTGTTTTATAGCCTGAAGTTTGCACACTCTTTTGAAGAAGATGGGCATAAAACAAGATGTGGATAATAAACATGCTTTTTACAATAAAATGATGGCAATAAACCTTGGTCTTTTTTCACCCAATGAACATCCACAGATGCATCAGATCAGAATGGCTGTTGGCTGTAGAGGTCCATCCAGCTGAACGTGAGCGAGGAACCGGGTATTATTTTTGGAAGTCATCTGAGATGTCAACCTCATAATAAATTATTTCCTAATATAGAGTGAACCAGGAGTGAGATCAGCACTATACACACAGGTTTGTGCTAGAGGAGACTGTGACTAGTGAAACATTTTCCAGTAAAAATACCAAGTCAAATTTTTGCTTTGAGACATTAGTAAATTCCCCAGGGAGAAAGCACATTAGAGATGAAGAAGTTGAACACAATTATAGGTCTGTTTTTTTTTTTTTTTTTTTTTTTTTTCAGATTTGGTTCACAGAGTGAAACAAGCAGACATGTCAAAGCAAACTCCACCGTCAGCCTTTAACTGTCTGAAAACGGCCAAACAGAAAGTGTTGCGTGTATGAAGGCGCCTCATTATGACCCTGCTTTCACAGCACCATAACATCATGTCTAATCTATTTTACTACAAATTCAAGCAAGCTTTCAGAGAAATAGGCACAAAACATTGGGCACAAATTAACTTTTGACTATAATTCATCCATTCCAAGGATATCTAACATGTTTGATATTTTTAGCTGGTTGCAGAATACACATCAAAGAGTGTGACGTGCCTTATAACTGCAGCTCGCGCTGTGATCTGTGCAGGCCGTACTGACCGCATCGACCCAGCCTACACCACATCCAAATGTGCTTGCAACTCAAAGCGCAGAGCCGTAACATCTACTGCCGTCAGCTCCTGTACATCCAAGTGTGTTTCCATTCGTCATGCAGGTCACGAGGCCTGGCTGAGCTGCATCAGATGATACAGTGTCGTCACTGTGGGATAAGGGCTTTCGCTCCGGGTAGTAACGAGCCACCAGGGGATTCCCAGAGAACTACTGGTTCCCTGAAGGCCAATTTATACTTCTGCGTCAGGTGCACGCAGTAGGTACGGTGAAGCATTCGAATAGACGTGTACCATACGTCGTACCCTTCACCGTACCCTGACGAGCACCTTCTCAAAAAATGTGACAACACGTTGCGACGACACGGACAAGAAGATCTTTGATTGGTCGGCTTGGTAGCATCGCATTACCTCATATGCATTTCCAGCGTGTTCTTCCCTCATTTCTGCGTTTTAGTTTTTGTAATAACTGTTCTTCCACCTCGATAAGCTCCAACTCCAACATGATCTGCTTTATTTCAGTCGCCACTGCTTGTAGTAGCCTAAATTCAAAACAGCCGCGAGGAACCTAAACACATAGTGGAACATTAAATCCCACCCCGCCAACTGGCACAGACATAACGCAGAAGTATTAGGGCTGTCAACTTTAGTCGTTTAGTCGACTAATCAGGTCAGATGCCGTATTAGTCGACTGAAATTCTTATTGGTTCGACCAGTCGCATTTTTTTTTTTTGCCAATAGAAATACATTTTATATGATTTACTCCTTGATATTTATTCCTTTATAAAGCAGTTATTTATTACTGTATTCTAAATATAATTAGCCTATGTTTTATCCCCATCTTTAAATGCTTTAATTTAGGCTATTTCTTATAACTGCGCCACAGTTTAGCGCACACACATAACACACTCTGGAACCGCACCTACTGGCTGCGCTGCTGCTCGCGCTCAGTAAGGGATGTACCGGTAGGTAGTTTTGCTGTATTCATTCAGTTCACGCTACTTTAGTCGACAGAATGTCCAAGAAATCTAAATCTTTTGTCTGGCTACATTTTTGTGGAGGTAGGCGACGGTGGCGACCGCGTTGCTCCATTATGAGCGTGCACATCGCGTGCCTATTTGAAATCGAACTTGAGCGCGCAAAAGACGTGAGCAGCTCTTTTAACGGCTTTATCATACTGACTCAATAGATTGTTTTCTTAATAGGTTTTTATTTGTACACTTGACTCATTTGAAAGTAGCCTAAATAATGTAACAAAACGAAAATAAACGTATATGCTATCTTACAACAGAGCCTAGATTTCAGATTGTTTTTAGGCTATTTTGTCTGTTGTTTTAAAACGCCTAACAGATCGACTGGAAAAAAGTTAACCCATAGCTTTGTAAATAAAGAAGAATACAGCCTGTAACGAGAGCTTTTGTTAGGATTTTTCATTATGTGGCAGATAGCAGTTACATTATTTTGTAGCGTGTGGTGTGGTCAGGTGCGCGATTGTGACTGTCACTATAGACCAAGGACAGAGCTCCTCACTTGCAGTTAAAAAAATCACTTAATTTTCAAAGAATTGTATTATTATTATAGTTTTATTTATTTTCGATGTTTTTTCGTTGTTGTTTTATAAATGCTCTATGACAATTGTTTAAAAAATGTTCAATCAAAACATCCCTTTTTTTTTTTTTAGTCGACTAATCGTTGCACAGGACAAGACCTTGGTCGACTGAGGATTTCTTCAGGTTGATTACAGCCCTATGAAGTATAAATGCTCACGATGGCGTTGTCTAAAGGGGGTCGCACATCGGACGCGCAGCGCCGCGCAGAGCAGCGCCAAGTTTTTAAAATTCGAACACATTATTCTCTATGAGTGTACACACACCGGCAGCGCCCATGCGGCGTCTGTCCGCGGCGCCCACCGACGGCTCAGGACCGTGTTCAAAACCCTGCAGCGCCACAGAGCGCCATTTACATAGTTTTATATCAAATTTAAATTATTTTTGTCTCAAATCGTTGCTGATGGGTCCTGACTTCGCCCTATCCTGCAATATACATTTCGTTTTGCATTCATTTACAGAAATCAGCTGCTTGAATGACAATTGCTGATGTTATTGGATTTTTCAGGTGATATTCTCAATTCATTCAGTTAACGGATGCTCTGAGGTAAAGTTTTCAGACTGCAGACACGGCAACGATTGTATTTAATTGTGCAGTACAATAATTACATTGAACAGACATTATCTTCATCTCCTGTCATTAAACATTACAATATTGCTGGCCATACACTGATGAGAAAGTGCGCGTCCGGTGTGCGATACCTTGAGTTGTCCTAGACGCGACGCGGCGCTGCGCGTCCGGTGTGCGACCCCCTTTAGTGTGTATACTATGTATACTACGGCGTACACTTCAGCGAAAACTATAAATTAGACTTTATGAACGTTTTCCTGGTTCCATTCTCACCGCCAGTAGGAGCTAGGGATGGGCATTAGATTAAATTTTCTTAGTCCATGGTCGGAAGAATTAACGATCGACTATCGATTAATCATTAATATTTTATTTATTTAACTTTTTATAAATTAAAAATGCAATGAAAATACAAAAATACAGCGTATTTTCCTCAATTCAGATCGTTATTTACAAGATGATCAACTTGTGGCCGTTAAACTGGGCATTCCACTAAATTTGAAGATATGCGCGGCGGTGCTCTAACGCAACTGAACCTGCAGCTGGAGTTGGCCCTCGTGAGACCCTCGTTTGTTCCAAAATAATAAATAATAAAACAATAACTTCACCAAAAACATAATATTTAGATCTGACAGGTTGTCAAAATGTAACTCAACTATCCAAGGCACGAAGTCGAGAAAAGGGTGAGAGAGATTAGCCTACCTAACAATCAATTAGGCTAGGCTACTAAAGCCTAAGAAATAACGCACATACAGCTTCTGCTCCAGTCTACTGACTTTTGTTGAGAAGATAAGCATGTTGATGACATGATTTGGGGTCAGACGTGACCGCAACCTGCATGGTGACCGTCAAGCCTTGTTTGCACTTTCGCCTGGCTCTTCAGCGCGAGTCTCTGCAGACTGCGCGCACACCTCCCCAAATGGACGAGGTGTTTATACTCGATGCGCTCGCCTGACTGTGAAACACCGAATACAATACTGCAATTTCGTCATTTTTGCCATGCGTACCTTCACACTATTGCGGATGCGGCAATATAATGAACCAAAATAAGAAAGTGTGGCCAAGTCAAGGCCCATGTCTATAATTTCATTCCAAATGAAGTGATGTGGGGGACTTGTACATGTAAGAAACCCCTCCAATATCATACAGTTAAAGTTATTCTACATGAAGGAAAAAAAGCACATTAATAAGAGGAGCAGATTGACAGATAATAATGGGAATTCTGCATCCGTGTTTTCCCATTAATGACCTAAACTCTGGCGGCTTGTCATCGTCGGATCTGTGCCGCCACAGGTTTATAATGGACCAAAAACATTTTAAAACTTCTCATGATAACATAAAAGCTGCATCTCAATTCAGAGACTGCATCCTTCAAAGGTTGAATCCGAAGGCCGAATGCTTGAGTGCGGCACGACACAGGCCGTCCCAAGTCAAGGCTCCTTCAAATGAGGCCTACAAATGCATCCTTCGTTTCTCAGGCCATGAAGGACACAACAGAGGGATCCTACACTGCCTAGCCTCTCTCAAAATTGTTTTACAATTACACTTCCAACATCTTAATAGGCATGATTACAGCATTGATTAGTAGTGAGACGTTTGCAACCCTGTTTTTTTTTTTTTTTGCAACTCCGCCAAATTAAAAGCTTAACTGCAGTTTGTCAAAATAAAAACTTGAGTGATCTCTTTGCATGTGTAGAAATTAGGACAAAATATTGTAGAATTTCCCTACTGTAGCGTAAAGTAAAAAATATATACTTATGATAAATATATATATACTTCATTTAATTTATTTTACAGTGCATTTGTTTTCAAATATGTGGCTATTATCGTCATGGGAATAACTTCCTAAAGGACTAAAACAGCAGTATGAATGTAGACTGAGACACTATATCAACTAAAGTCCGCTTTACACATCATGCAGACTTTTTACTCTGCTTCAATTTAGACAATGAACATGGGATGGAGCGCTTAATTTTGAACTCAAAGTGCACTGCACCAGATTGATATTTTTAACTTGGGTCCACCCACAATTGTCTCACAAAATGCTGTGGAAACACTAATCCCAGGATCCACCCCATGAAATTGGTTGGAAGATTGTGTGTGTCGCTGTAAGCTGCTAAGAATCTAAAATATAAGGGTTTTATGGTTTCAGATTTTTGCTTACTATACATACTACGCATTTTCTATTCGTGCAGCTTCATTGTTTTTAAGACAACACTGTTACTCTAAAATGTGCAAGGAGAACAAAAAGGGTTCCAACAGGTATTAATATTTACATTTAAGGTATTAATATGCACCTTTACAGATAAATCATGCACAACATGGTGTACCTTTTAGAAGTGTAACTTTCAAAGGTTTGTGTCAGTGAGTTTTCAGAATCCTGAAAAACTGAATGTACCACATTTTCACAAAAGTATAAAGCAGTGCAACTTTTTTAACAATGTTGTAGGGCTGTAATCAACCAAAGAAATCCTTAGTCGACCAAGGTCTTGTCCTGCGCGACGATTAGTCGACTAAAAAAAAAACGGATGTTTTGATTGAACATTTTTTAAACAATTGTCATAGAGCATTTATAAAACAACAACGAAAAAACATTGAAAATAAATAAAACTATAATAATAATACAATTCTTTGAAAATTAAGTGATTTGTTTAACTGCAAGTGAGGAGCTCCGTCCTTGGTCTATACTGACGGTCACAATCGCGCACCTGATCACACCACACGCTACAAAATAATATAACTGCTATCTGCCACATAATGAAAAATCCTAACAAAAGCTCTCGCTACAGGCTGTATTCTTCTTTACTTACAAAGCTATGGGTTAACTTTTGTCCAGCCGATCTGTTCAGGCGTCTTAAAACAACAGACAAAATAGCCTAAAAAACAATCTGAAATCTAGGCTGTGTTGTAAGATAGCATATAAGTTTAATTTCGTTTTGTTACCTTATTTAGGCTACTTTCAAATGAGTCAAGTGTACAGATAAAAACCTTTTAAGAAAACAATCTATTGAGTCAGTATGATAAAGCCGTTAAAAGAGCTGCTCACGTCTTTTGCACGCTCAAGTTTCGATTTCAAATAGGCACGCGATGTGCGCGCTCATAATGGAGCAATGCGGTCGCCACCGTCGCCTACCTCCACAAACATGTAGCCAGACAAAAGATTTAGATTTCTTGGACATTCTGTCGACTAAAGTAGCGTGAACTGAATGAATACAGCAAAACTACCTACCGGTACATCCCTTACTGAGCGCGAGCAGCAGCGCAGCCAGTAGGTGCGGTTCCCGAGTGTGTTATGTGTGTGCGCTAAACTGTGGCGCAGTTACAAGAAATAGCCTAAAAGCATTTAAAGTTGGGGATAAAACATAGGCTAATTATATTTAGAATACAGTAATAAATAACTGCTTTATAAAGGAATAAATATCAGGGAGTAAATCATTGAAAATGTATTTCTATTGGCAAAAGAAAAAAATGCGACTGGTCGAACCAATAAGAATTTCAGTCGACCAAGACGGCATTCAACTGATTAGTCGACTAAACGACTAAAGTTGACAGCCCTACAATGTTGATAATAATCAGAAATGTTTCTTGAGCATCAAATCATCATATTAGAGTGATTTCTGGAGAATCATGTGACACTGAAGACTGGAGTAATGATGCTGAAAAGTCATAAATTACAGTTTAACATTCACATTTAAAAATCTATTTTAAATTGTTATATTTCACAATATTACTGCATGCATTATATAAATGTGGTAAATTTTATGTTTCAGGATTCCTTGATGAATAGAAAGTTTAAAAGGAACAGTGTAATGAATTCTTGCTGAACAATTTCTTTTTTTTTTCTTACTGACCCCAAACTTTTGAAGAACAGTGTGTTCCTCTTAGAGGAATCAGACGATTATTTAGATGTTTAAAAAGTGCAGAAAAAAAAAAAAAGAAAAAAAAAAGAAAATGGACTTAAATGTTATTAAAATAGCATAAATACCATTTGCAAGAACTGAAGAATGCATTAAAATTTGCGAAAACAATGCAAACAACATATATGGGAGAAGGCTTGTTTGTGCTCGGAGAGAGACTGTATAAAAAGCATCTTTGTGTGTGTGTGTGTGTGTGTGTGTGTGTGTGTGTGTGTGTGTGTGTGTGTGTGTGTGTGTGTGTGTGGTGTGTGTGTGTGTTCATGAGGGTTGGAACAAACAAACTCTGTGTGACTTAGCAAGAGAACAAAGGGAAAGAACTAGGTTGGGAATCCTTCACAATATGATACACCCACTGCAAAACGTCAGAACTCAATACACGCCACTGTATCACAATATCATAACTGCGCTGACACTGAAACTGCAGAAGAGAGTCCCAGCACGTCCACAATAGAACGGGTTTAGGGTTTCATCTCTCTCACACAGCCCTGAGTAGAGTAAGAAAGCAGGTCAGAGTTTGAGCTTACTGTAGGATCACCGGCGCCTGTAAGCGAACAGAGGTGTTGATGATGATGGTTGCCTTCATTAGGAAGAGTCTATACAGGTGTTTGTGTTTCACCAGTTCACACTTAATAGCAGGTGTGTGAGCGTTGTGTAGACAGTGAATTCGTATGTTTTCAGTTCAGTTTTTCTTTTTTTTGCAAAATCAGAATGATTCAATTTGATTTACAATGCGATTTGTTTGGATTAATGATTCAATACTGTATTTTTGTGCATTAGTATATTGCTATTTTAGGGCATTCATACTTATTAAAGTAGTAGAAGTAATAACCAAATTGTTTCATATTCAATATAATTGTTTACCAAAAAAATAACATGAATTAAATTAATTTGATAACACTTAAATAAAATTCATTTTATTAACACATTGTTTTATTAATATAATACATTTGTATTTAAATCAGAAAAAAATAGAACAGAATTTAAAAAAAACAACAACATTTTATAGGGCCTTATTATAAAATAATAATACTTTAAGTTATTTTTTTAAAGGAGCTGTATGCAAGATTGTGGCCAAAACTGGTACAGCAATCACTTTCAAATTAGGGTGTATCCCCCCTTCCCCCTTGACTCGAGGTTGCCAGATAGGCTGCAGGAGCCAGCAGGAATGTAGACTGCTACAAGCATCCAGATGGCAAGTGACGAGCCCTACACATTGTTTTTTTTCCTGTTAATTACTTATTTCTGACTTTGTCTCAAAGTATTCCGGATTCATATCGGAGTTTTTTTTTTTTACGCAACGTCAGACATTGTTTTTATCCGAATTTCGACATGTTTGTATCTGCAGCTGTGGTAACTAGAGAAGAGCTGGCAAACCCGAATAACGCAACACTACTGACTTTGTGATTGGTAGATTGATGAAGGGTGACGCATCAGACCAGAACACAACATGACAACATCAGTTGAGGGCTGCGAACGTCACTTTTTAAATGACAATATCCTGGCCGGACTACTGTTGTCAGTGATAAGTATTTGAAATTAACATGATTTCTTAATGTCTAGTGACATTTCAGGGAAAATGTATGATTAATTGACATAAATTTCTTGCATGCAGCTCCTTTAAATCAATTGATTAGACATGCTTTTAAATGGTTAAGATTTGATTGATCCATTAAAACTGAAAAATTATTATAAAACCGTTGGTTCCGATCCTTGATTCTGATTGGTCAAATGGCTGTGCTTTATTCATGATAAAACACGGCTATGACAGCTTCACCCAACGGTTCTATTTATCACAGCGTAACATTTTTATTTGAGCTTTCATGCACATTACACATTGGAACGTTGTTGATTTTGACAGTCAGGGACTACTTTTTCTCAGCGGAAGGAAAGCTTTTAGTGATTTCACTTCATGAAAGTTGCACTAATAATTTTTTATTTACTTTAATATTTGTATTGTGTGGTAACCATTTTATAAAAGCAATAAAGTACTCGAGGAGGCAAAATCATGAAAAAGTAACGGCTAAACAGGTTACTTCGCTTCGCGTCGTACCTAACAACCACATTCAGCCGTTACTTGGGCTACGTTCACACTGCAGGCTGAAACGACCTAATTCCGATTTTTTGCCCATATGCGACCTGTATCTGATTTTTTTCATGCCAGTCTGAACGACACAGATCTGATACTTTCAAATGCGACCCAGGCCATTTGGGTATGTGGTGCCAAAATCCGATATGTATCCGAATCTTTTGAAATGCGACTTCAATCTGAACGACCAGGTCACATATATGTGTTCGACACGCACGTCATTGCACGCACCTGTAGCTCGCCGATACACGCCAACTCCAACGCGTTTCTGCACTGTTATGAGCCGCCGCAGACGTGTCTCTCCCGTGACAGAGTTGATCGAAGACGCGGTGGATCTGGTCATTCGGAAGTTACTGATGAATTCTGTATCAGTGAAGCCACTCACATCAGTATCCCACAACTCCTAGCTGCGACTTCCGCACCCCACATGCTTCTCTGTTTAATTTTCTCCTTAAAACAAGAAGATTGTAAGTGTGCTGGCTCTATTGTGAACATAACTTTAATACTGCTAAACGAGCTCCACTGTGAGACATCCATTTAGCTACTTTACGCAAACAACAAGTGACGTCGTTGACCGTTGAGTACTTTTTCTGCGCATGCGGGACACTTCTGGGTCATTTCACGTTCACACAGGAGATCACAAAATGGTAAATGGTAAATGGACTGCATTTATATAGCGCTTTTCATAGAGCCTAATGGCCACCAAAGCGCTTTACATAGCCTCACATTCACCCATTCACACACACATTCATACACCGACGGCGGTGTGGCCATGCAACGGCGCGCAGTCCAGCTCGTCGGGAGCAGCTGGGGTTAGGTGTCTTGCTCATGGACACCTCGACACTTGGTCAGGTGGAACCGGGGATCGGAACCACCAACCTTATGGTTTGTAGACAACCTACATGAGCCACTGCCGCCACAAAAGGTCGCATTTAATTGGAAATGTGAACGGCCTTACAAAAAAATCTAATTTTTTCAAAAAATCGGAATTGAGCATTAAGCCCTGCAGTGTGAATGTAGCCTTATTCACGATACAGCACAGCACCTTATTGCTTACATAGAGAACACAATTTGTGGTAAATAAAAGATTTCATAGGGCCCTACATTTTTTATTTCTGTTAAACTTTTAATAAATTGTATTCAAGATTTAAATTAATTAGACATTATTTTTTATTACTAAAATGTAATTTCACCATTTAAATGGAATGAAACACAGAGAAAAAAAGATAACTGTCACACTTGTCTGTGGTTTTGTTTTCCCTGATTATTTATAGCTTCTGAACAGTCTTGTTGCTTTTAATCAGGTAGACTAAGCTGTTATATTTACACTTTTTCTTTTTGGTAAAAGTCTGACATTTTAAACCCTTTTCTCTCAGTGCACAGCATGGCCAAGAGTCATGCATTTCCCTGTGTTTTCGGATCCTTCAATCTGCACATTGCTCTAGCATGAACGTGGAACGCAGGGGAAATTCCTCCCAGCAGACTCGGCCTCTCACACACAAACACACACTGCCCAACTGCAGCAGCACGACCCCACAATCTGCCCATCGGCCCCCTGCCCCGACTCACTCCCCACACACACACACACACTCCACTGAGCAGCACCGCTGCAGCCCCTACTCTGTGTGACCGGCAGCTCCCTGAACACGTGCGTTCACGGAATCGAGAGCTGTGGTGTGTGTGTGTGTTCGGGAGCCGTCAGGACAGTTGTTAACAGTGTTTCGGATCACATTCCTGCACCCCCATCACGGGACACTTATGTTCCTTCCCCTCCCCACTCATCCCCACTCACACACCCAACGTCAGGTCAATTGAGCCGGGATCTCTGAGCAGGAGACGCTGGAACTGGAGCGTGCGGCCCGGAGATAAACCCAGAGCTCATAAAACACACAGGTGGAGGAGTAGAGAAGCGGGAACTGCACACACACACACACAGGACCCACTGATATAAAGCAGACATGAAATTAGAAGGCTTTCCATTTTCAGTCCCTGTCAGCATTAGCTGTATTAACACAAGACCTGTGATCCACTGGACATAAAGGAAACATCTCAACCAAGTCAGCGTATGACCATCAGAGAAAACATCTTCAGCACTGAATCATTGACCATCTCCTGAGGTTAAACATTAAAAAGTTGTCCACGGGACATTTGACCTCTTTAAGGAGAAACCCAACGATGAACATAAATACCGCTGACAAAAACAAATTTTTAAAACCAAAGGACCAGTCATCCACCCGTAAACAATCAGCTCACAAACCACATCAGCTTTATTTGAAATGGAGATTTAAGAAAACATAGGCATGTTTGGGTAAACCAGGCTCACAAGAGAGACTTTGCCAAGAATAGTGCATCATCATCACTAACAGTCTACATTCAAATAAAACATATAAATCAATCACACATATAATGGGGACCCCAGTCCAGTCCCTGAGTGATGATGATGATAATAGAAAAGTGCAACTTATGTGGACGCTCACATGATGATGCTACATGTCTCCTATGCGGCTTCCTATGAACAGCAACCAAAGACACAAAACTGTAAAACATTACTCCCCTCAGATCAATTTACATTCAGGTAAAGTTACTTTCAGTCACATCCTTGTTAATAAATGTGTGACTCAACAATGTCAAAGGAAATGATTTACTGAACTAAACTAAATTCACATACATGTTAAAAGAAATGATCTTTAACCCAAACACTTACGTTCACCAGCGGCTGTCGCAAAACCTTTCCAGGCCACACAGAGCAAAACATAGCATATCCGATGCATTGAATCATTTTAGAATTTCAGGGATAACGCTCAGTAAACAAAAATTACATTAAGGTGTACTAGTCCCATCTCTACATGATTTAAAGTAATACACAAGACAATGACAAAATTAACGTAAGTACATTATTTATTAACAGGGCTACAGACAAAAACAAACAAAATAAAAGAGCCATTAGCTTCTATGAGAAAACAATTTTATTTTTAGTTTATGTTTTAACGTTTAAACGCTTAACTTCAGTCCTCGTTAGATCACCTTCAGTCCTCCTTCACATGTTTCCATCTCCAGCCTCAGCTCTTCATGTAATACCGGGAACTGAGGAGTGGATTTGTTCTGTAATGTCAGCTTCACCTGGACATTAGAGTGTAGTTTGCCTCCTCCATGCCTTAATTACGTATTCATATAATGAATATGCAGACTAATATTTTGCATACTTGCACACATTTTAGCAAAATGCTCCTCTATATGCATTTATTTCTCAGCTGACTAAAGTCTATGGTCACTGAATGGCTTTATTTGAGGTGAATGTGACATTACGTGTTTAAAAGCGGTTTTATTCTTATATTGAATTCGATCGATTACATGATACGATACATTTCATTAAGTCGTTATAAATAATGTGAAGTTAACGCATTAACAGAAAACAGCAGAGACTTAAAAAGATCTTGAGAATCCATCAGTATTGATTAAGTGCGAATTCGTCCACTAAGCTGTTTATCCATGGCGATATTGACACTGCTTTTTAGCTGGGATGTTCATTCATTGACACAGAAAGATGATCTAACACATTTTGTTCCTCTCATGATGGCATATCTGGAGCGACTTCATTATTGCAGTTGTGCCATCAGCGGTGGTGTTTAGACAGAGAGAGAGTGGTTAAAAGCTGGAATATTTCATGTTGGGCGCTAGTCAATGAGCGTAAATTTTTTGTCACTGAAACTCTAATGTGCTGCCGTCACAATGTATTACTTCAATAAAGCAAAATATATGATGGGCTACTCATCCACAGAACATGATAAAAGGTACTAAACTAAAAAAGTCATCATGTGAAAACCTTTATTAAGCGTCAAATAACAATGACTATGAATTTTATCCATTAATCGCACTTCCATAGTGTAGTTGACGCTCTCATTTGGTTACATTCTATTATGGAATTTTTGTTTTAATGACTGCATATTTTGAAGTTTTATTCAAAGTCATTAGAATGCAAGTTTAGATTTTAATTTCCTAAAATACATTTACAATGGGAAAATAGTGCCCTGTTGAAGTTTTGCTATATTTTCTTCGTTTTTATTATTTTATTTTTCTTTGTGATGGACTTAATTTTGTGATAAGGACCGGTTTTATTTCGATGCACATTTTTGACATTAGCAGGATGTAGCAAAATATGGATGGTGAAGTGGTTATGATTAGCCTGTGTGACAAAATTAAGAATTAAAGTTTTAAATGACGATAATTAATCAGTGATCTTACATATTTATCAAATAATCGTGATTATCATTTTGGCCATAATCGTGCAGCCCACAGAATATTCACGCCTGGAATTAAAAGGGGTCTGATTGTGATTTTCACTTTTTTCATTTTATAGAGGTGTGTAATGTTGGCTGTCTGTGTAACATGTATATCCTGAAAAGCTGCAGTGCTTGAAAGTTCAGTGTAAGCAATAGATATTTGCCTTCTAAAACTCAGGAGCAGCTATTGCCTGACAAGAAACGACCTGATTGGGACTGACAGCCGTAACTTCAGGATTGCCAGTAATCCATACACGTACATCTAACCCTCCTTCGCAGACGCAAAAGGGGACATGGCTATAGATTTCTCCACGGCCTTTTGCGAGTGCTGGTGTTCACCCAGTGCTGTCAGGTCTTCGTGTTCCAGCTTCCCACTGTACGCTTCACTTCGTTAAAACAATTGCAGACACAATTTATGTTCTGATTATGTTCCTGAAAGTGACTATTCGTAATCTAGCTCTCTGTGCTGTGCATTTACGGAAAGAAAGCTTCTGGCACCTCCAATCAGAGTTCAATGCCGCATTCAACAAAGAAGCTGTTATGCAAAACATGAAGCAGATCCAACTTTAAAACCAGAGGCAGCAGTTGTTGGGCCACAACCTGTAAGTAGGCGAAGACTTAATCATTTTAAAAGTATTTGCATGTATAATTCAAGATGTACAGCCTTGTGTTTTATTTTTTCAAATGCCAGCACTGGCTTTATGACCACTAGGCTACTAGTTATGTTATTTTGTGTCTACGACAAACACGTACAAACATTATGGACCTGAATTTACTAATGTTTTAAATGCATTTTTCATATATACTTTTTTATGACGTTATTCTCAATATTGATTAAGAACGCAAACCAATGCAGACTCTGTGCACATAACGTTCAGTAGCCAGTCAACGTAAAACAAATGTGTTTAAAGTTAAAAAATATATATATAGGCAAATACAATTTAGAAACGTTTGTAAGAGCCGTGTTTAGGACGTGCTTATTCTCTTCAGCCGCTTCCTGGGTCTGAATCTGGCTTTGATACTGCAGTATCGACACCATTATTTACTGTACATTGGACCAGAGCGGCTCTGCATTGGACCAAGCGCATCCACGTTTCGACCGTAAAGGTAATAATGGGAGTGAACCTTCCAGACAATGTGAGCTACAGTTTAGCCTTCACAACACAATGAC
>JAQIUQ010001420.1:0-11256 GCA_030378365.1 Hybognathus amarus | reverse complement strand
ATATATACTCACCGGCCACTTTACTAGGTACCCCATGCTAGTAACGGGTTGGACCCCCTTTTGCCTTCAGAACTGCCTCAATTCTTCGTGGCATAGATTCAACAAGGTGCTGGAAGCATTCCTCAGGGAGTTTGGTCTATATTGACATGATGGCATCACACAGTTGCCGCAGATTTCGTCGGCTGCACATCCATGATGCGAATCTCCCGTTCCACCACATCCCAAAGATGCTCTATTGGATTGAGATCTGGTGACTGTGGAGGACATTTGAGTACAGCGAACTCATTGTCATGTTCAAGATACCAGTCTGAGATGATTCCAGCTTTATGACATGGCGCATTATCCTGCTGAAAGTAGCCATCAGAAGTTGGGTACATTGTGGTCATAAAGGGATGGACATGGTCAGCAACAATACTCAGGTAGGCTGTGGCGTCCAGAGCGATGCTCAATTGGTACGAAGGGGCCTAAAGAGTGCCAAGAAAATATTCCCCACACCATGACACCACCACCACCAGCCTGAACCGTTGATACAAGGCAGGATGGATTCATGCTTCATGTTGTAGCACGCCAAATTCTGACCCTACCATCCGAATGTCGCAGCAGAAATCGAACTCATCAGACGACCAGCAACGTTTTTCCAATCTTCTATTGTCCAATTTCGATGAGCTTGTGCAAATTGTGAGCCTCAGTTTCTCGTTCTTAGCTGAAAGGAGTGGCACCCGAGTGTGGTCTTCTGCTGCTGTAGCCCATCTGCCTCAAAGTTCGACGTACTGTGCGTTCAGAGATGCTCTTTCTGCCCACCTTGGTTGTAACGGGTGGTTATTTGAGTCACTGTTGCCCTTCTATCAGCTCGAACCAGTCTGGCCATTCTCCTCTGACCTCTGGCATCAACAAGGCATTTCCACCCACAGAACTGCCACTCACTGGATGTTTTTTTCTTTTTCGGACCATTCTCTGTGAATCCTAGAGATGGTTGTGCGTGAAAATCCCAGTAGATTAGCAGTTTCTGAAATACTCAGACCAGCCCTTCTGGCACCAACAATCAGTGCCATGTTCAAAGTCACTCAAATCACCTTTCTTGACCATACTCGACCATGTCTACATGCCTAAATGCACTGAGTTGCCGCCATGTGATTGGCTGCTTAGAAATTAAGTGTTAACGAGCAGTTGGACAGGTGTACCTAATAAAGTGGCCGGTGAGTGTATATATATAATTTGTGGGCTATGGTCTTTCATACACTCTGTTGTTCCTGAGCTTTTCTGGTAAAAAATAAACAGAAATTGTTGGTCTATCTGACTCTATGTTCATATTTCATACCTTAGTGTTTAATGCATTTTAAAATGTATTGTATTTCTGTAATGTCAATGCTGAATTTTCAGCATCATTACTCCAGTCTTCTGTGTCACGTGATCCTTATAATAATCTAATATGCTGATTTCCTGCAAAAGAAATATTTCTTACTATTATCAATGTTGAAAAAAAAAGAAACAGTTGTGCTGCGTTATGCATTTTAAACTGATTTTTCGATTAACTGAACTTTCAAAAGAACAACATTTATGTGAAATATGTTTATGGGTCACCTATTGGACGCCTATGGGTTTTGTTAAGAGGAATGGATTTGTAAGAGAGAAAAAAAAGAAGGATTTCCTCAACTGATGTGTTTCCCAAGCCATTAAAAAATGCTTCAAGGGACGAGTTGCCACGGGAAAAATAGTTTAAGCACATTCCTCGGCCACACACTCATAACACACAGGTGTCAACTGAGAAAATGTGACAAACACATCTCTGATCCTTCAGACGTGGTAATAACTCTAGTGTGAAGGTGAGGCTGGCCACCATTGATTGAATTGAATCAGTAATTCTGTCAGACTAGTCTGAATGATTTTTTCCCCAGATGCCCTGAGAGAGCCAGGGAGAGGTACAATGTTTTAGTGCCACAGGTTACAGGCCATGTCTCCAAATGGAACACCAGCCAGTTTAATAAAAGATCCTGTTAGATAAGACACCTCATTAACAAGATGAACAGTTAATGACCGCCAGGCTTCTTTTCAGGTGTCATTTCGCGGCTTTGAAAAGACATGGCATGAGAATGAATGAAAGACTTCAATGTTTAGCTTTTCAGCTATTGTTGGCCTGAACCATCCCGACTCCATGCAAATCATATGACTCATTTGAAAGTCAAAAACGAAACATTGTTTTAGAACCTTGTAATGGTTGCCTTGTTACCATGCCTGAACATTCATGTGACAGGATGTAAAGGGCATGTTTGTGCGCTGAAACTCAAGTCCATCACTTATCTTTATAAGTGGTTTTGAAATATTGAAAAATCCTTGAAACTGAATTAACGCCAGAGCTATTCTTCCATATTGTGACGAACAATAATAATAAAAAAGATCAATAACATGTATTTAGCAACAAACAAATAAGGAAATTAATTGGGTACAATGTATTGTGTTAAAATGAAAGAATTTTCTGTATTGATTTTTCTCAAGTGTTTTTAAACTACACATTGCATTGGGTTGTGTTAAGGGTTAAAGCTACAATATGTAATTTTTTCCCTGCTCAGTGGTGGAAACCTCTTACAATGATAAAGGTGTAGATTGATGACGTAGTTTATGGATGATTGAATACATTCATGTTTTTTAACATGACTGAGGTATGAAGCAGGTCGCGATTACTAATGAGAGACAGAAATTAGCGCCACATCAGTCCGCGGATATAGGCTAAAGGAATGACGGACAGTTCATTCTACGGAACTACCCGCAAGCGCTGAATTAATACACAAACTGGGGTGCGTTTCCCGAAAGCATCGTTAGCCAACTATGGTCGCAAGTTCCGTCGTTATCAGCATAGTTCAACGAGTCAGTGTTTCCCGAAACCATCGTTCCCACGAACATTCGCAAACAGCATCGCAAAGTTGTGTGGTTTGAACGACAGCTCTCGACCTGTGGTTAGAGGCATCGTTTCTATATTGCAACACATTTGGATGTAATAAATCCTTATCTTGAGCAAAATAAGCAAGCTGACATTCAGTACAACCGGTGCCTTTTATTTAGAATACATACAAATGGAATTTATGTCTTTTAGTTTGTCAAAAGATTTGAAGTACCGTGTTTGAAGAGTGCACATGTGCGAACGTGCTCTACTATGTAAGAACGAGCCAAATATTGAGTCTGGTAATAAAGCAAAATAACTGAGAACAATTAGAAATAGTCCTCAGATGAAACATGTATATCTGTAATTTATATTTAAAAAATCTAGCGTTAATTGGATCTCAAACAGTTTCATTAAAAGTAGTTATACTCCACCATGTGCGAAACCAACGTGGTTGAGCGATACTTTGCGAGAGTGGGTTTTCGGGAACAGTCGTGACTAGCTTGTTGATTTCTCCAACGATGCAACCGTACTATGGTAGTGAAACAGTGAACTATGTCGTTATACGGGGAAACACACCCCTGGTCAGTTTATGTAACAAATTAAAATTGTGAGGTAATGCAGCACTGTTTCACTTGAGTCTACTAAAGTGCATTTGAGTGTGTTGAAAGTTATAATGTTAAAGGTCCCGTTCTTCATGCTTCTTTAAGCTTTCCGATTGTATTTACAGTGTGCGATATAACGTGTTCATGTTCGCGGTGTGAAAACACTGTTTTTTTTCACACAATTTACTTATCTGCATACGGCTGTTTTCACTTTCCAAAAAAAGTCCCTCCTTCAGAAAAATGTAACGAGTTCTGATTGTGCTAGCGGTTCTTGTGTTGTGATTGGACAGCAGCTTCTCGCACATTGCCCGGAAAGGTCACGCCTCTTATCATAAATTGGAGATGCATGCGCATCTTCTCCATGGGAGTGGAACAAGACCACGTCCCCTTTTTTGTGTATTCCTGTGGGTGGAGATTAGTCAAAAAACTGTTCTATTTACGTCATTAAAAAAGGAAGTAGAGGGATGTAGTCCAAACAGACTATTCGCTGTAGGCTTTTTAATTTTACAGGTATTATTTATGCTCTAACAGCAACATTACACACTAACTAAGGTTTGAAAATGGAATCACGAAGAACGGGACCTTTAATTTGTTGACTTTATGAGACTAGCGTTAAGCTAGATCAACATTAGATTATCATAGCTCTGTCAAGTCAAAGTTTGTCGCGGATGCTAGCATCTCGAAAATGCCACGCCGATATCAGTCCTCGTTTTATTTCTCCTTTTGTCCCAAAGTCTGCTTTCCATGGTCCATAATGTTTGAACAAAACAACAACAGAGTGAGACGTTACGCAGTTGTCCACATCTGTAGCCATGGTTACTATACAAGTACAAGTGGAAACCACAAGGATAATGCGGATATTGCGTCAGTGACAGGTGACAGGCATTTAAAATTGTGAATTTCTCTGAATTTAAGGTAGTGTAAGTACACTACTGTAGTACACTGCAAGTGGTTTTTGGATATTTTTAAACAAAATTCTTACATATTGTACCTCTAAAGGAAATGTCTGTAAACATAATGGTTACTAATGTCCTAGTACAACATGTTCTTTTCTCCTACAGATTTTCCATGCCAAATTCTAACAAAATTGCTTTAATCTGGGAAAAAAAGATAATTTAACAAATTTTATGAAAATTGTTTCCTGTATGCATCCTACCAGGCTGCATTTACTGAACGACGATGTTCTGGTTGGGTTTTATTGACAAAGCCTTGGTTTAAGCAGCTTTGCGTCAGTGAGCTCTAATAGGTCAGAGCGTGACCGCTTATTATTGGTAATCCTTTCATAAAGACCATAATCCATTTCTTCTGTCTCTGGTTCCAACTCTTTATTCACTGCTGCCTTTATGAGTTTGTTGCTTTTGTGTCAATAATTATTGCTATTTTCTCTCGATGCTAAGTGGGGTAATTGTCCTCTTTGCTTTGCGTGAAAGAATGTGCAGTTGCAAATTTGTTGTCTCTAATTGTGATATTTTCCCCTATTTACAATTGCCCCCTAACATCCGCGAAGGACAATTAGGAGCTGCGTTTTTCTGCTGTATAGTCGAGCCGCGCTAATTAATTAGCATTGTGTAAATGAATGCGCCACTGTCTCTTGCTGGCTCCACACCAGTTATTTTAGTGGTTTAAAGACTGATCATTAACTTGTTTTCATGCTCTTCTGATTGGACAAACACATATGGTGAGAGGAGAAAGTATGGTTAGTTGAGCTCTGAAATAGCATCTGTAACCCGCTAAGCTGTTGGCAGGTTTCTTCAGCGCTGAGCGTAGTTGACTCAGAGGTGATGCTAACTGAGCTCATCTACCCAGTGAGCCGCTGTAACAGTTCTTTTTCTCCTTTTCCTGTTTAGACAGCTCACTTTTGGATCTTCTTTTGTACGACCTACCATGCAAGGATAAACAATGTTGGTCAATTATGAGAGGACAACCTTTTCCATTCACCATATCTGTGTCTTTTCTCTGTGCTTGTTAATTAGGCTATTCTCTTTAGCAGCAGTCTATACTACACAAAATACCTGTGCCGAATCGATATGCGTGGGCACGATTAGGATTATTCACTGTACACATAAAATATTCAACATGTGAAAACCGAACGGCCGAGTTAATTTGTCGTCTGGGAGACTCAACGCACCTGTCAGACGTGCCGGTAAAGGTTCGGTTAATGCTGTCCTGCGCAGGAAGACAGCGAAATGCTCCCCGTGTTCTTGAATGATTTAGAGGCAGGTGCAGCACTTCTTTAACAGCATGAGGACAATCTGTGCACTGCTGTTCGTTACAGATTTACTGCCCTGCCTGGACAAAGACTGGTGTCTGGTGTAGTTTATGGTTTGCAGCAATACTCTATTCCGGATTAACTCAGAGATCCCACTGTTCCTTATAACACAAGGACTGTCAGCATCTTTGGCATGCAGCGGGTAATGAGTCAGTCCCCTTTTATAAGGCCACGGTGGTCTGCTATTAACTTTATAGAAAGAATCACCATGCTACTTGTTAACGGTCCAGTCACACATCTATATGGTGTGGCTCCTTAGTTCTTGTTTTACAGAAGCAGATCTTTGGTCATTTACACGAGTCATACCACCTTATCTTATGGGTTAGGGAAAACTCTGTTACCCTCATGTCGATCCAAATCCAGCAATAGACCCCTCACAGTCACAGTTATGTCACGGCGCTAGCTGGAGGCAAAACAAAGTAAAAACTGGAGGCGGCCAATACAAACCAGCACAGATTCGGCTACATAATAAGGAGCTTAAAATATTGTTACTATTATTAAATGTCATCTTGTTGTGTTGTTTGGTGCAAGAATTGATGAAAAATGAATATGCTGTATCTGGAATTTGTATTTCTAGAAAATATTCACACCATAATGTCACTCTTTATATTGTCGTCGTCTCGGCGCTGGCTCGGCAGAACTGCGGATCGTACACACAAGTCTTGTACAGGACCATATCGTCGCTGTCCGATGAAAACCGCGAATGTCCATTTTGACGATTTTGAGATTTTTTCACGGATAGAATGTCCAGGTTCATTTCCGTATACAGCATGCTTCACATTATCTAAATGACCAATGAAAAGTTGTGAAATCATGTCATCTGATTTCCACGTATTTCCATTTTCTGTCAAAGCTGTCAATCACGCAGCGTATCTCCCATAGACAGTATGTTATCTCCCCGCCCTGTGGAGGCATCTCGCTGGTCTCGTGAAGTTTCTGCGGTCTCGTCTCTGAGACCCCTACACCTGGTATTATAATGCGATCTGTATCCAGATAAGTTATCCGGATAATAAAAAAGGCATGTTAATGCAAGGTATAAATACGTTGTGATCGGATTGTGATCGGATCTGCCTGACCATCTGGAGGTAGTCTGGCTCGCATTGTGTTCGGAATCTTTACTAGGTGTAAATGCAATCTGGTTGTTGAACCACATATGTATATTTTACTCCTCCCAAAAATGCTAAAAATAATAAACGAGTGATGACACTATTTGACACGTTATAGTTAGGCTATATGACACGTTATAGTCAGATATAGACGGCGCTTCTGCGACACGCATCACCGCAGATGAGCAGCTGCGTCAAAAGTGAAAGTAAGTCACAGACACAATCATCTTCACAATCACACAATCATCTTCAAGTAAAGAAACGAAGTGATCTTACAGGGCAGGTTGTTGCCACACTCTTATTGATGTATGTCTTTGATTTGAAATTAGCTGATGATAAAATGCAGCTCATATCTGTAATAAAATGCAGCTAATTTCCGACAAAATTATGGTAGGATTGTGTAAATAAAGTATCAGTCTAGCATCGCCATGCCAGTGTATTGATTCATTGTCTCTTCATAGTTTGCAAGAGACATTTGCACAAACTGAGCGTATTTAATAAACTGAGCGTAGCCTATTCATCTGTCAATATGAAACGCGATTTGGTCATTCTAATTAATGATCGGAAGAACGCAGTATCGACCATCGTTACTATACAATATGCACTAATGTCCATTTAAACTCAATTTTGGGTCAAATATGGATTATATCATGACACTGGCAAGAATATGGTTACATTTAAAGATGTTGTGCCAGGCATGACAACGCTATGTTCAGCTGCTTTTGAAATTACATGTTTTTTTCACTTCATGAAAAGTAACTGTTTTGGACATACGTGAGTTTCATCGGGCAGCGACGATATACTGTGGTTATAGGCATCTAAAGATCTATATGTCCTCAGTTTCTCTTTATGATCGGTTTCTCTATAAGGTAGGTGTAGAAGTCAGGCCACTCAACCAAGGTAACGTAACGTTAATCCTGTCAGATCGTACATGCATTGAGTGAGCGTGTAGGCGGCTACGGGTCAGTCAATCTGGTTCCGTCCGTTAAAAATAACCTTTGGAAATAACAATCGCGGTCCTGGACACTGAGTGACCTTACACATTAAGATAAAATCGGATTTTCTCCAGTCATTGTTAAACAAGCTAACAATACTTGCTAACTAGCGTTAATGAAGCGCCCAGAGGGATCGTTCTGCCTCCACCTAAGTTCCGCCCACAAAAAAACGTCACCATGTTTACCAACTGTAAAGGGGTCTATAGTGTGGTGCAAAAAACAACTTCATTGTTGTTTGGATGAAGGCAGGTCTGAATGTGAGTTTGCAGTTGATTGTAGAAATGGCGAGGCTTAGGCAGACTGAATGAGAGAAGACTGGAAGATCAAGTAAAGATATTTTGATTAAAAGAAATGGAATGGAAAGAAAAATACAGGACTGAATAATTCACAATGAGATCAATAATAAGCATTTAGAAAATAGATGGGTGATTTTTCATGCTGACTTTACAATCTGTGGTTGTTAAATCAGTTTTCTATGACGAGAATGATTATCTTTTGACTTTATGATATATGCAAAAACATTCGTCAACTGTTCCATTAATTATTCGTTTATTTTATACATCAGTGAATTATTTTCCCCCGCCCTATTTGACATGTGCTTCTGCTAGTTTGGACAAACATTTAGATTAACTTCTAAGAGATGCTTTGATTCTTTATGTGTTTGTGTAGCTCAGCGGGTAGCTGATAATTCTAACAATGCCAAGGCCACAGGTTCAATTTCATAGTGATTACACATACTGATTAAATACAAATGTATAGCTTGGATGCACTAGAAGTTACTGTGGATGAATGCGTCAGTCAGATGCACAAAAATGTAATTCCTAAATGCATCAAACCATACTTAAAGCATGCTGTATGATGCTAATTATTTCTTCTGATATTTGCATATGCTTCAATGTATATTTTAGTGAGAAGTCTCTAGGTAGCGTCTTGTGCTCAGAACTACACATTTAAAATTCCTTTAGCCCTTAAAATCATTCCCACCTCACTTCCAATAATATATTCACTGCTGAGACTGACTCTGGATAAGCATATTCATAAATGCAATATAGCCAATATGCATACTTCCATGTATGGTATATAAAAAGCAGTACATTAAAAGGGTCCTATTATGCTTTTTCACTATTTCAACTTTAGTTTGTATGTAATGTTGCTGTTTGAGTATAAAAATGTTCGGCAAAGTTACAAAGCTCAAAGTCCACTATATATTTTATTTAACACAATCCACTTTTCAAGAACTACGACGAATACATTTTTTGGACCATGGAACCACGGTTTTATGATTGATTATTTTCCGACAAATATCACGATTAAATCTTGTATAACATTGTATCTACAGTATATTAAACAAAACAAAAACACACCACTCTGAAACATTCAAAATCATTGCATGAAATCTGTTCTGATCAATCATCTTGTTTGTTAAGATCCAGCTAGCCAATCACAGCATATTTCGAAAGGAGGGGCTTCATTGAAACAGGAAATAGACAGCGTGTTCAGGGCCAGCGGGGGTGAGAGGTGCTGTAATAATGTAATATATATATATATATATATATATATATATATATATATATATATATATATATATATATATATATATATATATATATATATATATATATATATATATATATACTAGGGGTGTAACGATACACAAAACTGACGGTTCGGTTTTCCCACGGTTTTGACGTCTCGGTTCGAATTTTGGTTCGGTTTAGAAAGCTAAAATGGCTTTTTTTTTAAACAGTGGTTTAATGAAAAAAAAGGTCTTTGTCTTTAAATTAATTCAGTTACAATTAAACATTTCACAAGGATTAAAAAAAAATCTGCTAATGCTGTGAACTATGTTGAAAGCTGCACATTACAATAATATTAAATGTTGTAGCCTAGACTTTTAACCTAAATTCAGATGCCATTTATTTTTTAGATATAATAATCAACACATTGTATGAAAACATGTAAACTGAACATAAGGCAGTTTTTACATTAACTTGTGTTTTTACTCATGAAAGATATTTTAAACATAAATTAAATAAAGATATCATTAACAGGTTAAGTAAAATATAATATACAGGCTAACATAGTGCATTTATTTAGTGCAAAGGTTCATTTATAGGAAGTTGTGGACACTGAATCACTTGCCTGCTGAGGTAAATATAATGCTAGTGACAAGCTAAAGCTTTGCTGTTTTATTGACGTCTTTCTGTGGCTGAAACACTGACTGAGCGATTACACAAGTTATGATGCCTTTCAGTAAGTACACTAATATCTTTCAACATACCTTCAGCTGTCTTTTCTATAACTGAGGAAGAGATGATCGCGTTTACTCGCGCAACGCGCTGCCGCTTGAAATGAGGAGCCTAGTAAGCGATCTGTCACGTCACATCAAAGAGCGCCAAAACGCCATTTATTGTTTGAATTTCGATAATTCGAATCTGAAAGATTACACATTGCTTATTATCGAAAGTAACAAAACACAGAGCTTGTTATTTGGTGTTAATGGTGGTTAGGCTACAAAACTGAATTCATTGTGTACTGTTTACATAAGACATGAGGTCCATTGAGCCGGGCTGGGCGGGGCCGGGGTAGCAGGGGGCGGGGCGGGGCGTGTTCGGTACGCAATGACAGTATCGCGATTCGAATCGCTGAGTTCAGTATCGCGGTTTTTCGGTTCGGTTTGAAAATCGTTACACCCCTAATATATACTGTATATATATATATATATATATATATACAGTATATATATATATATATATATATATATATATATACAGTATATATATATATATATATATATATATATATATATATATAATACATTTTTTGAACAATCAAGTTTGAAAGCATGCTAGTACACCCCAAAGGCAAAATTAAGACTTTGTAAATGGGCATAATAGGGCCCCTTTAAATGAGTAGCTTGTCCAAATACACAGTATTCATAAAAGAGAAGGCGAACAATTCCCAGTTGGCCTTCTGCATCCATATCTGAAGTGTGCAGACAGTGGACACGTGGTTTTCCCATAATACCATAGGAGCTGAGGTGATATCAGGGTGTTTTTGTTATTATTTACTTTAATTATCAATTATCCTTTTTACTTTAATTAAATAAAATATTAGCTCTTTACAATATGGCTCCATTTCTTAACATTTTAACTATTATGAACTAACAATAAAAAAATCTTCTAAAGCATTGGTTAATATAGTTAATGTTAATTTCAACATGCACTAGCTATATCTATCAATGTTATATTATTTAATGGATTTGTGTTAACATGAACTAGCAAAGAACAGTTGTATTTTAATTATTAATGTTAAATAATGGGGTCTTATAAATAAAATATAAATGAATGCAGTAGGTACTGTAGCAAGAAAGTTGTTCTTCATGGTGAAAAATGTTGAATGTACA